>PVIJ01005256.1:0-106021 GCA_004024925.1 Scalopus aquaticus
GGGGGGGGGGGGCATCAGCGCTCTGCACCCCTTCGCTGGAAGGCGCCGAGTGGCCAGGGCCTCAGGGGCGCGGCTGCTGTCATCCCGGGGGTGGCGCGGCCGCCGTGCTGGTCTGGAGCTCGGCACGAGGCCTGTCTTGAGCAAGACACGGATGCTCCAGGAGCCCCTGCACGGCAGCCCCGAGCTCTCCCGCAGGACACGGCTCCCCGCACCTGCCGCCCCGCTGGGCCGAGAAAGCGCCACTGTCACGCCCGCCAGCCCACTCCGGGCTTTCAGAGCCTTGTAATTACTTTACTTTTCCCCTCAGAGTAATAAGTTAATGATTCTTTTTCAAAAGTAGCACAATCTGGCCTCCCTGGGGGCGCAGGGGTTAAGTCTCACACTATGAAGCTGTCGCAGCCACTGCAGCATGAGTTCGATCCCCGGCCAGGGAGCTTCCCACAGGGTGCAGCAGACCCCTCCTGTCTCCCCGCTGCTCCCCTCAGCAGTGGATTTCAGTGGACCCGCCTGTTCTGCTCCCCACTCTGTCTCTGGGGAGTCCTCTCAGCCCCCTCACCTCTGGCCTACACCCCGCTCTTGCATGCATAAATAAAAATAAATCTTAAAAAAATAACTAAAAAGTAGCACCATCAAGCACACCGGATCAAAACGCAGGGCCAGGCAGAGGGTGAGAATGGCCGCTCTCCCCGCCTCCCGGGGCCTCTGCGCGGACCTCTCCTTGGCTCACCTGGGCTCCCTCAGGGCTGACGCGCCTGCTCTTTCCCGCTGCACGTGCGCCTGGGGCCTGGTGCTCCGGGTGTGGCCACCGAGGGCAGCCTCGCTCTCGCCACGGACAGCTCAGAGGCTGTGCTGGGTTTTATTCCAGCTTGTGCGTAGTCGTGACGGCGGCGTGGGGTCGCTGCCTCTGGCTGAGTCAGTGGGGCTTGTGGTCTGTGATGGCCGCCGGGCCCCCAATCCCTCCGCCAGTTTGTGCTTGCCTGTTATGAAACTGCGTCCCAAAATCAGGGAGCAGAAGGGCCCCCGAGCCGCGGCCCGGCCCTCGGTCCGCCGTACCCCGAGGCCTTTCAGCCACGCTGTGGCCTTCTCTTCTGTCAACCCCTAAAAGCACGACCCTCCGCCAGGCCTGGCTGCAGGAGGTGGCTCCCACAAGTGGCCACAATATTCCAACTCAGTGCTGGCTTCAGACACCCCCAACGCCTCGCTCGCCTCCCGTCTCCCCTCAGGCCTCGTGGATCCACGGGCAGAGCGTCTCTGGGCACACGTTCTCCTGCTGTGCGAGCGCCTTCCGGTCGGTGCTTCTGTTTCTCTCTGTGTGCAACGTCGGGACTGTCTCGCTCCTGCCTGAACGGGGAGCCGGGGAGGAGAGGGAAGAGGGCCCTGCGCCCCCGCTCTGCCTCTTTGGCCGCAGAAGTCGGCCCCTGGGCCCTGGCGCGGGAGGCCGGGAGGAGCCGGCCGGTGACTCGGGCTGCTTGGCGGTGGGCGCCAGCAGTGCAGCCGCGTTGGCCACGCGAGACGAGCGCCAGGCCGTGATCCGCCTCCCGCTCAGAGGCCCGTCCGGGCCGCTCGGCCCCGTCGTCTGCACTTGTCGGTGCTCTGCGGCCTGCCCAGAGCGTCGTCTGCGCTGTCCCAGCCCTGGTGACCCGGCCCGTGGCCTCTGGGGCCCGCTGGCCTGGGAGGGCAGGGGAGTCCGAGCGGGCTGCTCACCTGCCACCCAGGGTCCGCCCCGCCCGCCCCTCTCCCTCGGCTGGGGCGCCCGCAGTCTGGCCTGCTCCCTGGGGCGCCCCGGCTCTGCGTGCCCAGCTGGTCTCCTCCTTGTTCCTGCCCCCACGGCTCGCTCCCCGGCTCTGCTGTATCAGCGCTGCACGGGGCTGGAGCAGCCCCTGGGGGACAGGCGACCTGCCCCAGAGGGCCTGGGGCGGCCCTGAGATGCTGGCCGCTGGCCTTGGGTCGCACGGGGGCGGCCTGGCAGGCACGGAGACGCCCGGGGCTGCGGCGTGAGCGACTGGCTCCCACTGGGGGCGCTCCCCAGAGAGGCAGGAGGGCCCAGGCTGTGGCGAGGGCCCTCGAGGGCCAGCCCCGCCGCGGGGGGAGCCCGTGACCTCACGCGCCCGCCCCACGTGACGGCTCCGGCAGAGCGGCTGGGGCCTCCGCCGTGTGCTGCCGTCCCACTGGGCCTCTGTGGTCCAGAAGGTGACCTGCAGCACGCAGCCGCGCGGAGACGCCCTCCAGGCCGCTGTCTACGGAGGGAAGCGGTCCGGTCCGCAGTGGCCTGCACGCCCCGATGCGCCGGCCGAGCACACCGCGTCCAGCAAGTGGGAGGCGAGGCCGGATCAGGGGCTGTTGGGGGACGGGCCACAGTCCCATCGTCTGCCCCCCGAGTCCGGGGTGGCCTGCTCGCAGCCTCCTTCCTGCCCCGGAGAGAAGCGGGGAGCACATGTCTGAGCCCCTCGGCCTGTCCCCGCTGCCGCAAAAGGGCTAGATTATAAAGCGCCGTGAGGACTGAGCGCGCCTCGAAGACTTCCCTACCTGCTTACTCATATCAACACGCCTTCCAAGAAAGAAGCAGGCTCTTATTGCACAATTAGAGATAAAAGGCTTAAGCCGGAGGAGGTAATGCTCTGGAGTGAACATTTCTCAGCTGAAATATAATCAGTCAAACAACTAGGGTAATTGACTGGTTATCAAACCCCTTTCTTTTCTGATGGGAGGAAAGGAGAGGAGTTATTCACAGGGCAGAGATTTCTTAAATAAAAAGAAAAACATCCCCCCCCCCCACAAAGAATCTAGAGCAGTGATTTTCACTTCATCTGCACAACAGTCTTGCAGGGGTTTGGGGGGATGGTAAAAAGTCCAATTCCTCTGCTCAGTCCAGAGATTCAGTCAGGCCTGGGCATCAGCATTTTTAAAAAGCACGCCTGGGGGATTCTAATGTCCTCTTAGGGCTGGTTCAGAGGGACCCAAGGGCGGAGGTAGAACTTGAGGCCCCAGCAGACACTTGCTCTGTTTCCCCGGCTGGGGCCAGAAGCTGCAGTTTGATTTTAATCATCAGTGGCACATTCTGAAAATATACTTCAGGATTTAAGAAGTGCGGGTGCTTAACAAAACCATTTGTATGCTCCGTTTCATAGCAGCGTTATTCATAATAGCCAGAAAGTGGAAGCGCCCAAATGCCCACTGATGAGTGAATGAGTTAAAGGAAATACGGTCTCTACATGCAGCGGAAGATAATTCAGCCTTGAAAAGGAAAGAAATTCGGACACTTGATACCACTGGATGAGCCTTGAGGACGTTACACCAAGTGAAACACGCCGATAGAGAAGGGCAGACGCCTTGTAATTCTATTTATATGAAATCCCAAGAAGAGGCAAATCCGTAGTGATAAGAAGTAGAACGGGAGACTCCAGGGGCTTGGGGAGAGCAACAGGAGTGATGTTTATTGGCTGAGTGTTGGACTCGTAAGGTGAAAATGTTCTGGGAAAGGGTAGAGGTGATGGCTGCACAGTTACAAATGTCCTTAATCCCCGTGAACTGTTCATTGGAAATGACTAAGATGGCACATTTTGTGTTATTTGTATTTTACCACGCTTAAAAATTTTAACTTCAGATGAGTAAGGATCATCTGTTTATTTTGATGTTTTGAAGAAACAGAAATTTATAAGAAAGAACACTGAAGACTCACACTTGGCATTCTGATATGTTCCTTTCTCTCGCCCTGTGGAAACACACAATCCACACACACACGCACACGCGCACGCACACGCACCCTCTGGCTCTTTAGATACAACTTTGCAAGCCGGGCTCTCCTTTGGACTTGCTTTGGCTGAGCAGCCGTTTCTCCGGGGCGGGCCCAGGGCGCGAGAGGCACCGCAGCACAGCTCGCGCGGGTCTGGGCTCGGGCACAAACGGGGCTCGCAGCTGTGAGGTGCAGCGTCGGTGCGAGCTCGGACCTGACTCGAGCTTCGATCTCCACTCTTCGGGGTGGTTTCGGAAATTAGAGATGAGCGACGGCAGGTGCCCCGCGGCCGCTGGCATCGAAGTGTGTCGAGGCTCCTGTGGCGCCACACACTTGCCAGAAGCGCCCGCTTCCCGCTCCTCGCCCTGGTCTAGGTGTATGCGGAGGGTGGCGCGGAGGGCCTGAGATAGCGGAGACTGCTGTGGCTCCTGCCTGGGACCGGGCTCCGGGAAGCTGTGGTCATTCTGGGCTCGCCGCTGCATCTATGAAGCGCCTTGGGCCTCCGAGGGGCGAGATGCCGCGCTCACCTGCTCTGACGCCCTTTGCTTCCCCTTACGTGCCGGGACGCTGCAGAGCCCTGGGGCTGGGTGACCAGGGACATGTAGTGACAATGACATTCCCAGTGCTGGGCTTGTCGCACTGAATATCAGCACCTAACAGTGTGGGAAGTGGGGCCTCCTGGGGCGCAGGGGTTGAGTCTCAGCCTTTGAAGCTGTCCGCAGCACGAGTTCGATCCCCGTCCAGGGAGCTTCCCACAGGGCGCAGCAGACCCCTCCTGTCTCCCCGCTGCTTCCTCAGCAGTGGATTTCAGTGGATCCGCCTGTTCTGCTCCCCACTCTGTCTCTGGGGAGTCCTCTCACCCCCACACCTCTGGCCTGCACCCAGCTCTCGTATGCATAAATAAATAAATCTTTTTAAAAAATAATGACGTGGGAAGCACCACAGCAACCCAGGTGTGAGGCTCGCGTGGGGCGAAGGCTCCTTGGCAGCTCCCGCGCCCTTACCAGGAGGCTGATTTCCAGCTGCACAGAAGCAAGATCTCAGCGAGCTGGGAGAGGCTGTCTAGGGGGGCCCTTCATGTATCCTGAAGTCCTTGATGGGAGCAAAGGGAACAGAGGGCACTTCAGGATGTGGCACGGAGTGCCCCCAAATCCAGCCCAGAGCCACACATCTCAGCTGCCAGTGGCAGGTCTCTCCGTGGCATTGCTGGGAAGGAAAATGGAGTTAGGCTGGCGTGTTCCAAATAAAATGCTATATTTAATTTCGCTCTGGGAAACATTTGATGTCCAGGCTGCTGCAATACATGAAATATATTTAGGAAGATCTCTTTTGTTAGAACAACCAAAAAGGGGAGGGTGGGGGGGGGAGGCCTACCTGTCAGCGGCGCCTCTCTCTTGGGCTCTGACGCGCGGTGGCTCCGGCGGGGCGGCGGCCTGTGTGGTCTGGCAGCGTTTCGGTCTCGGACAAGCCTTCTCAGAACGGCGGGACCCTTGCCCAGGCAGGGAGCTGCTGGTCTCCCTCTGTGACGTGCGTGCCGGCGCCCGGCGTGCTGGAGTAGGGTTCGGCCCGAACTGCGCGGAACTGCGTCCAGCAAACATGTGTCTGAGTAACTGAAAATTCGGCCCGGGGGAGCCTGTCTCCCAACTTGCGCGGGTGTGGTGGTTGTGGGGTGCTGGGTGCAGCCCCCCTCAGCGCAGGCTGCCCTGTGCATCCCTGGGCCCTCAGATTCGGGGCCGGCAGGCCCAGGCCAAGGGCTTCCCCTTCCCCTTCTCCCCGACGCGTCAGCTCTCCGTGCTTCTCGGGCCCGACCCCACTGCTATTCTTTGGTGTGATTTACCAAAAAGCTGCCATTTTATCTTCCCTCCGGAGGCCCTCGCTGATGCAGAGGCCGCAAACAGGGCTGCTTCGCTAACTCCGGAAACTTCCCCGCCCGCTGCCCCGGCCAGCCAGAAACCAAGCATTCGATTTTATTGTCACTCACTTATTTAAAAAAATACAGAATCAACTCTTTTTGCGTCTTGTGCCCCTCTGTTGGGATTAAACAGAAATGGCCTCGTATTTCTGGTGTCCGGCATTCCCGCCAGGCGTCCGGGGGAGCGCTCGCTTGCCTGCCCTGGATCACCTGGCTTCATCCTCGGTGACGCGGAGGAGAGAGAGGAACGGATCTTCCTAAGTGACTGTGAGGCCTCTCTTTGGGTCACCTGAAGCCGGAAGCCTGCCTTTCCGTGCCCTCGGGCTTCCCTGCATCGGAATGGAGGCCCCGAGGCTCAGCGCGACTGTCGGGCGCTGGGGACAGTGACATGCTCTTTGCTTTGAGGGGTCGTTTTGCCTGTGGCAGTAGCATCATTTGTCGTCGGTTTCCTGATGAAGAAAAAGCCACGCGTCTCCTTTCTACACGCACCAGATCAGTCTTGGAGAGAATTAAGTTTGGATCTCAGGGTCCAAAGATGGGACGGGGCTTTAAGCACCGCTAGGCCACTGTTTTGGTCGTCACAGGCTGGGGGTGACAGGGTAACACCTGCGTACAGAGGGGTTTTCTGGGGTTCGGTTGAAAGAGACCCATATGGACATGAGCCAACTCTTAGGGCTATTTCCCTTCTAGCACAATTTACTAAGTGCTTTTCAGCACGCCCGAATCTTGCAGGACCAGAGAACCTGGATATATAAGGTGGGGGCTTTTTAGGGTGAATGAACAGACAGTAGTACTCTGAACTGAAGGACGCAAGACATTCTTTGCGGAGGCCCAACCCGGTTTCTGAGTGGCGTTCAGTTCTCACGCACGGCCCTCCACCTCTCTGCTCTTTCCATCTCCATCTGGGAGCTGTTGCTCGCTTTGCCGATATGAATAAAATCCTGTGCGGAGCCTTTCAGCTGCTGCATCATGAGAAAGCTTTTATCCGGCACTTAGGGAGTGTTGTACCGAGAGAATTATAAAGACTCGGTCCTGCCTCTCCCGCTCAGCTCTATTCTAATATTTCTCAAAAAGCAGCAACAAGGCAGCTAAGCAGAGCAATGATTCAAATGTTATCTGTGTGTTCTACTGTACAAATAACAGCATAAGCAACTAGAACTGATGCTGAAAGAAATCTGGTTATCAGGACGGCGTGCCTGTGAAACATGTAGATGAAGGGATTGGGGCGCTCGCCGATCCGGAGCCCATTACACGGGAACCTCGTCGGCCGTGAATGAAACTGCCAGCACTGGGGCCTGGGGCACGGCAGGGCAAGTCCCCCGAGACTGTTGCTTGAGTCTGGCGTTGAGGTTTCTGTCACTGTTTCTTACCCCTCAGTGCAACTAAATCTCCGACCTTAAGGCATCAGACCCTGACAGAAGAGAGGGCTGTGCTTTCGAGGGGGTGCGTAGGGGGCAGGAAAACATCATTTTGCTTTCTGAACTGTGCGGTCATCGTCGAGTGGGTCTTCCTGAGAAGGAGACTCAAATCCACCTGGGCGTGGCTGAAGCCCCGGAGAGCGAGCCCGTGCGAAAACAATCCCTGAGTCACCTGGGTGTGAGTCACACCTAGGAGCTTTCGCAAGTCCCTGGACGGCTGCCTTTCCCATCGATGAACGCTTTGAAAGGTTAGCCCCAGAGAGAAGAGAGCCGTTTCCCCCCCATGGTGAAGCAGCGCTGCTTCCTCCTGCACATCCCTGCCGCTGCTTGGAGCAGGCAAGCCCCAAGGCACGCCGCTTACACGCAGGCACACACACGTACACACACACACACACGGTTTTCTTCATAGCGTGGCAGTAACACTTGTCAGAAAATTAATTAAGTTGGCTATGATCTGCGTTTCCCTTCAGAGTTTACAGCAGCCTTTCACTGGTTTGATCTCACTTGACACCAGCAGCTGGCGGTAGGCGAGACTGTTCTGTGATCACCACTGTTCGCAGGAGAACTAAGACTCAGAAGTCAAGTGACTGGGCCAAGGTCACACAACCAGCATAAATCTCAGAGGCCAGGTCTTTGAACCCTCCATTTACTCTAGTATTTTCGCTTTCTCCGAGTGTCTCCCTGCTTTACCTGGTCTTCCAAGATCACCAGCATTTGAAAGCCACCATATTTCAAGACCTCCTGCCAATGGCAAATTTTCCAGACAAAGATTTCAAGCCCCATTTAGATCTCTGGATTTCCTCTCAAAATCCCAGTTTTAAAATTATTATGGTTTGTTACAGTTGCACATGGTATGGTTAAGACCTGACTTGCTGCTCTTAGTAATCACACGGTGTCATTTTTCCCTCCAAGGAGACTCAGAATGGAAACCAGCTAGCCTTGAACTGGTCCTCCCCTGGGCTTGGGTCTTCAGCAGCTACATGGAGCGTGGCTCCATCTTCCTCTGGTTCTCAAGCTCTCCCTGCTGCTTTTCAGCAAGGGTTCAAGTGTTCTGTTGACTTCAGAGGACTCTTGGGCCGGCCTGTCACGGGCCCGGCTTTCCCAGTGACCGCCTGTGCAAGCAGCAGATCTGAGCGAGCGCACCTGGGTCCCCGTGCAGGCGGAAGATGCTGCTTGCTCGAAGCTTAAAAAATCTGCCCGTCCTGGGCTGCCTCACAGATGCTGGTTGCTGCGGTACCTGTGGCCCGAGGGAGGGGTTCGGGAGGAGACCCCGGGCGAGTGTCCACGCCAAGCTGCTGGGCAGGCCACTGTGCGCTCTCCGGCCCAGCCTCCTTATTAGCTCGTGCCCCTCTCCTCTGAAAGTCTCTCTTCCTGCTCGTCTACCTCTCACCAAACCTGCTTTCTAGAGAAAGGATTCTTGGGCTGGAGCGCCATTTCCCCAATGACGGTGGCATTTCAAGCTTTTAGTGCTAATTGGGAATCTAGCCAGCTAGAGGAATTCCCCAGGTAGACGCGTCGCCTCGTGGTTACATCAGGAGCTTTGTGATCAGTTGAGCCTGAGTCTGGGTCTCAGCTCAGGCAGCTTTCCGCTCTGTTTTGCTTGATTTTTCTCTTTCTCTCCTAAAGAACTCACAAGGCGTCTTTATCCAGCCTTCCGTTTGAGGTTGCCGGACAGTGGGTGATTGGACAGGAGAAACCAAAGGTCACTGATCACATCTGCCTGCCAGTAAACACCAAGTGTCAATTTGCTTGTGGTTTGATATCTTTTATGGGTTCGGTTGTTTCTGAGGGGTAAGTTTCCCCAAGTTTTAATTTCCCTAAGATCAAGGTGTATCGCACAATAGATGGTATATTACAGATCAGCTGGCAACATTTTCTCTTTCTTACTGGCATGCAAATGGGTGTGTCATGCCATCTGTGACTTCTTTGATTTGATGAAATTTAGTAGTTACTTTTTAAAATCTGAGTTTAAATTCCTTCAATTCAAGTGTCAAATAACTGCTCTGATCTGGTGATTTTTTTTTTTTAAGATTTATTTATTTATGCATACGGGAGCTGGGGTGCAGGCCAGAGGTGTGGGGGTGAGAGGACTCCCCAGAGACAGAGTGGGGAGCAGAACAGGCGGACCCACTGAAACCCACTGCTGAGGGGAGCAGCGGGGAGACAGGAGGGGTCTGCTGCGCCCTGTGGGAAGCTCCCTGGCCGGGGATCGAACTCGTGCTGCAGGGGCTGTGGACAGCTTCATAGGCTGAGACTTAACCCCTGCGCCATCAGGGAGGCCCATGATCTGGTGATTTCTTGATGCAGCCTCTTCCCGGGGCCGGTTTAGCATCCTCTGTCCCGTGTCCTTCTGCGGCAGGCGCTGCAGAAGTGAAAAGGGACAACGGGAGCTGCTGGGACACCCGAGAACGGGGAGCCGACGACACCTAGGGCTGCAGCGTGTGAGAGCGGGGCCTTGAAGCCACTCGTATCTTTTGGGCCCCGAGGTGCTTCTGAGCGCCTTGCAGAGAGCTCCCCTCTAGGGGAGAGTCAAGTCAGGTTTTGTTCACAAGGAGCACTCGCTGTGCTCCCGCCAAACACTCGGCCCAGATAAGCTCCTTTACGAATCCAAAGGCCTCTCTGGCCCAGATGCTGCTCCACTTTACCTCACAGCGCGGGCAGCGCGGCTTAGGCGTTAACTCATTGTCTGGACCTGGCGCCCACGTCTGTCCAGGTCCAAAGCCCGCGGCAAAAGCACTCTGCCCCCTCCTCTCTCCCGGCCTGAGCTGAGCAAGTGGCCTCGCGTGCGGAGCCCCACGCCCAGGGCCACTTGCGCGTGGCGGTGCCCGAAGCGCGGGAGTTTCGCCCGCCTCCGTCTCCCGTGGCTGAGGTGCCTGCGTGCGGTGGGGGCTGTGGGGATGGCCGAGGAGGATGGCAAAGAGAAGCACGTCCCGACGCCGAGCCTTCCCAGGGACCGTCCGGCCCCTCCTGTTTCTGCGTCCGCGTGGCCCCGTGGGGCGGTGGCCGTCCCTGTTCTGCATCTGCCTGCTCGAGATTTCCCTCCTTCCTGAAGACGAAGCGAGAGGAGGCGCGTCTCTCCGCCGGCCTGGATCGGACGCGCCGCAGCTTGCCGCCGTCAGCTCGGGACGGGGGAGGCAGCACTTCCAGCGGTGCGCAACGCGCTGACTGCGCGCCAGGAGCTCTGCTACTGCGCGGGCTGGGCAGGCACACAGGGCTCGCGGCCGCGGCCCCGGAGCGCGACGCCCTGGGCAGCTCGCTTGGGGCCGGCGGCCCCGGCAGGACCCAGGGCGCGAGGACCAGGAGTGCCTGCTGCTGGCGGGAAGAGCCGGGCCTGGGGCTTTGAAGTCCCGCTTTGTTCCTTCTTGCCGACTTGCTCGGGCAGCTCACGCGCCTCATCTGCATAGTGTGGACGCGTTTTCTCGGGCTCACCGCGAGGCTTAGTCAGGCCTCACGTAGCCGGCGCTTCGCGGAGACTCGCCCGGCGCCGGGCCGTGGGTCAGCTCGGGCCGTGGTAGCTGTGATGTGGACCCGTCGGATCGGGCGCGCGGGCTTGTGTTTTTGTGCCGTGCGGACGCCAGAGAAGTCTCCCTTCGCTCAGCGGGTCTGTCCCAAGCGTCTGTCCCAAGTGCCCGGACTAACAGCCCCGCGCACCGCGGGGGAGACGCTCAGTAAAACGAGCCAGTGACAGCTTGTCGACTGGTGATAGATCGTGGGGAAGACAAAGCAGAAAATGGGGTGTGGTGGGGATCTGTGTTATCAATAAAATGGCCAGGGGAGGCGGCCCCGGCATGTGTGAGGGGCTCGGCGGGGGTGTCTGGGAGAAAGGCCGTCCGGGCAGGAGAGCTGCAGAGCAAACGAGAGGGACCGGGGTGCGGCTGTGCGGGGCGCCGCTGCAGGCAGGCACACCTGGCGGGCCATCAAGGGGAGTTAGCCGGAGGTGAGGGCAGAGGGCGGCAGGGGCCAGGCGGAGCAGGCCTCGGGGCTGTGACGAGGACGTCAGCTCCGACTCCGAACGAGACGGGCGCCGTGGGCATGTTTAGCCGAGGACCGGCACGAGGGGTCTGACAGCTGTTATAATGGGGTGACTGGCTGCTGCGTGGGGAAACACGCCAGGGAGAGGGATTCGTGTGTGTGCGTGTCTGTGTGCGTGTGTGTGTGCGTGCGTGTGTGTGAGCGTGCGTGTGTGTGTGCGTGTGCACGCGGTGGTCCGGAGGGCCTCTCTGTGCCCAGGAACGCCCCTACCTGCTCAGCGCCAGGCGAAGGCGGGCAGTGGGGCTCCAGCATCCTGGAGGTGTGCGGCCCGGCGGCTCTCACCCCTCTGCTTTCTGTCTGGCGGTTTCCCCTCGGGCTGCAGCTGGAGGCGAGGGGTGTCAGCCTGCTGGGTGTGGGGGCGCCTCCAGCACGCCCAGCTAGTGCAGTAGGGCACGGGGCGCGTGGGCGGGGTGCGGCTTCCCGCCCTGCGCCGGAGCAGAGGGCTCTCTGCACAGTGAGGGCCGGCGCTGGAGGCGGGTACCGAGGGGTGAGGAGACCCGCGTGTGCGTGCGCCCCACCCCGAGGAGGGACTGGGGACTCGCAGCGGGGGGTGCGGGCCGGCGCGGGGGCCGAGAGGAGAGCAGCGGGGTGGGGGGGCGGAGTGACCAGACCCTCTCCCGGACGGCTGGCACTGGCTCGCGGGGCTTGTCCCCTCTCTCCCGATCACAAAACTGCACTTTCCGGGCGCCAAGAAGCCTTCGCAACTGGAATTTTCTGTTTTGGGGCTGTGGGTTCCCCTCTCTCAGTCACAGAGCCGCAAACACACTTCCCCAAGGCGCAAGGACGCCTCAGCGCTGACTCCGGGTGGCCTCACTCCGTGCTGAGCGCTGTGCCGAGTGCTGGACTTGTAACTTCTTTCATCTTCAGAACAATCCTATGAGGTCGGTAGCATTACTCTCCCCATTTTCAAGAGGGGTAAACTGAGGAAGAGGGCTTTGCCCAGGGACCCGCAGCTAATAGATCTGGACCATCACTCCTGCCTCTGGCTCCGGAAGACTTCTCATCCCCCTTTATCAGTCCTGCAGTTATTTCTTATTCACCATGTAGATTTTTGCGAGGGAGATTTTGGAACTGCCTTAAGTCCTTTTTCTTTCCCAGAGCTGCCAATCCTTGCTTGGCAGCCGGCGATTTCCACTTCCCGTTCTGTGCTGTAACTCACTGACATATATGCCGGCCCCTCCCTAAGGGTGACACTCATTCAGGCCAGAACCCACGCGAAATTCATGTTTATACTTCCCGTGGCATCGAAGCCAATGACTTGGATATGGTAGGGGCTCTATAAACGTGAAATAATTTCAAAAGTTGAGCGGATGCATTTGGCAACCGGTTGGCACCTAAGCCATTCACTTCTGATAATAATGGGAAGGAGAACTTTGAGATTTGTGAGTCATAAGACAGGATTACAACTGAATAATGCTATTATGATTGGCAAAGCCCCTTCGCATAGTTTGTCTCCTTTTGGCTAACACTTTTCTCAAGGTAATTATGAGAAAACGGAGGTCTTAGACAGCAAGAGATCTCCCCAAGCTCACAAACAGGGCACTTTTATTTTGACCTAAGAGGACAGGTAGCTTAACTATCCCCATTTTTAAGAGGGAGAAACCTGCTGGAAGGATCAGGAAGGATTAGACTCCTCAGCTCCTGCTTTCCTATTTTGTGGGCATTGTTAGCCCTCACATCTATGGGGAAGCTTGAACATAGGAACTGACGATGCCTGTTAGGCAGGAACAATCGTGATTCTTTCCTTTATTTCTTGAAGTTGCAAACAATCCAGCCCAGCACCACTCAACACGCAGTTCAAACCAGCAGACCAGTCACCGGTAGCCAAGCTAGGTCTGCAGCATGAGCTTGACATTGACAATTGGTTTATTTATGTATGCATGCAAGAGCTGGGTGTGGGGGGTGAGAGGACTCCCCAGAGGCAGAGCGGGGAGCAGAACAGGCTCTACTGAAATCCACTGCTGAGGGGAGCAGCGGGGAGACAGGAGAGGTCTGCTGCGCCCTGTGGGAAGCTCCCTGGCAGGGATTGAACTCGTGCTGCAGTGGTGATAGCCTGAGACTTAACCCCTGCGCCACCAGGGAAGCCCTTGAAATTGATATTTTAAAAGGAATTGCAGAGACATTCTTTTTTTCTTGATTATTGAGGTATAATCGGCAGGGCACATTATCCTAGTTTCAGGTGTACCACATATGATTCCCTGTTTGTGCACATTGCAAATGACCAGTCCCAAGGCCCAGTTAACCTCTGCGAGGCACTGCGGCAATCAGTCTGCCTGCCTTTCTCTCTTTTTTACATTTTATTTGAAATGATATTAGGCTACGTCAAAGCTGATGATTAGGACAGAAAATTCCCCCCTTCCTTCACTCAGCTTTCCCGAATGTTAACATCTTGCCAGAATCAGTATATAATGATCCAAACCAAGAAATTAACATTGGCATAATACTTTTCATTAAATTGCAGGCTTCATTTTTATTTCACTAGTTTTTCCACTTAGGTCCCTTTTTCTCCTCTGGGATCTAATTTAGGGTCCCACATTACATTTCGTTGAGTCTTTAGTCTCCTCTAGTCTCCGTTGGTTCTTTAACTCTTTCCCTGCTTCTTCGTGGCTGATACTTTGGAAGAGCATGGGGAGGCAGTTTTGTAGACTGTGTCTTGGTTTGGGTTGGTCCCGATTTTGCCTCACGCTTTGTTTGAGATTACCATTTCCACACTCTGCGTACGTGCGTCAGTAATGGGCATCACAGAAGTGATGCCCTTCAGTCTCCCCTGCGGGTGGCACAGGGTGCTGCTCTGTTTTTCTTTTTTTTTAAAGATTTATTTATTTATGCATACAAGAGCTGAGGTATAGGCGGTGAGAAGATCCCCCAGAGATAGAGTGGGGAGCAGAGCAGGCAGATCCATTGAAATCCACTGCTGAGGGGAGCAGCGGGGAGACAGGAGAGGTCTGCTGCGCCCTGTGGGAAGCTCCCTGGCCGGGGATCGAACTTGCGCAGCAGTGGCTGCCGACAGCTTTATAGTGCTGAGACTTAACTCCTGCGCCCCCAGGGAGGCTCTGCTCTGTTTTTCTTAGATCGGTGCTGTGGTCTTCATCATTGGGTGAAGATGCTGTCCGTTGAGTCCCTTCGCTGTAAACCCACTCACTCCACATTTCTAATGAATAAATATCCTGGGGGAGATATTTTGAGACTATGCAAGTCATCCTGTTTCATCCCTTAATTTCAGCATCCATCACAGATCTCACCTGCAACGGTTATGACTGGGGTGTTTGCCTGATGGTGATTTTTCTATTCTCCTCTTTCTCCATCTACTAACTGGAGTTTATCTGTTAGGAAGAGCTGTTCTGTTTTCTCTACTTTTCTCTTCATGCAGCTGTTAATTTAGATCGCTGTCATGTCTGTTTCATTCTGTGGGTGCTAATCCACCGCTGTTATTTATGTTGCCCTAATATGCTTACTTTGGCCTCTGGAGCATTTTAGCGTGGCTCCAGAGCTTTTTGACATCCCCACACCTTTCCTGTGAGTTTTCTTGCTTTTGGACCTCAAGATGCTCTAGGATCAGCCCTCCCCGGCCCTGAAATCAAACAGTCTTCCCTGTCTCCTTTTACCCGAGGTGGGATTTTAAACAGCAAGATGTGGGTGCTGGGTGTGCATTGTTATCAGCTGGATTTTCATGTCTGTGTTTCTTTCTTTCTTTTTTTTTTTTTTTTTTAAGATTTATGTATGTATGCATGCAAGAACTGGGGTGCAGGCCAGAGGTGGCGGGGGTGGGGGGTGAGAGGACTTCCCAGAGACAGAGTGGGGAGAAGAACAGGCACATCGACTGAAACCCACTGCTGAGGGGGCAGCGGGGAGACAGGAGGGGTCTGCTGTGCCCTGTGGGAAGCTCCCTGGCCGGGGATCGAACTCGTGCTGCAGGGGCCCTGGATGGCTTCACAGGGCTGCGCTCACCCCGTTGCCCCACCAGGGAGGCCCCATGTCTGCGTTTCCTTGCCAGAGGGCGTGGTCTGCTGAGTCACACTGTGACCCTGCTCTCGTCACCACAGGACAGTCTGTGACCTGCGGTGTGGAGCCCAGCAGTCTTAGGCATCTGTCGCCACGAGCACGTGCGCTGTCCCACGGTGATTTCCCACTGGATTAAAGTCTAATGAAGGTCATCCTGTGCCACACAGCCTGTGTGGCACACACTACGTGCAGGTCTGTGGTAGGCGCTGGGGGTACGGCGGCACGCAAGTTCTATTCCTGGGGAGCTCATAATGCGGGGTCTTCTATTACACCCAGCAGCTTGTACCCCCTTTTTTTTTTAATTCACTGCATGTTACGGGAATTCATTTCAGATTGTTTAGCATACTAAAGCCTTGTTACTTACCTGGGGGCAAAGGGGAGGTTAAATTTTGGTTTTAGATTCAGAAGCCTCCCACCAAGGCAGTCTCTGCTGGTGAGACGGTACAGCGCTTCCAAAGACGTCGTCTGGAAGCTTCAGCTGGTCTCCTGTGCTTTTGGTAAATGCCAGAGAATCGTGCTAAGGCTTGGTCCGCTCCCCCCTCGGTTCTTCCAACAACTGTTGAATTTCGTCTAGTGTCACTGGTAATGTGTGTTCTCAGCATGCAGAGGAGAGGCACGGTGGCTGAGTTACTGTCTGTCCTGGGAAAAGGGGACAGTGTGCTGAGGTCAGCTGGTTCCTGTGCCTTCTGGCTGGACATCTGAGGGCCGCAGGGACCATCTTGTATTTGCTTCAAAAATAATGGCGAGTCCAGGCGCCAGAGGGTCCACTCACTGGGCGTGCCCCGGGGGCCGAGCAGATACCGGCTCGCCCGGGCGGTCGCGCTGTGGCCTCGAGCCTGGCGGATGCCCCAGGCCGGGTTGATGGATGTGCTCTTCAGCGCCCGGCTCGGGTTTTCTGTTGCTGCGTTTCACAGGAATGTTCTCTCGCTGTGTGTACTTTAACGCATGAAATCCAGTTTGGAGAACAGCTTTGTATGTGCCATCCTGCTGTAATCCTGTGGTCTGCCCTTGAGAATTTCAAATGAGCTGACCTACATAGCTCAGCCATTCCAATTAAAAGTGCCAGGGAGCGGAGACGGGCAGGTGGAGGGCGGGGCGTGGGGCCGATCCCACCGAGCTCGGGTCAGGCCACCTGTGGAAGTGACGAAGGCCCCTGGGTGGGCTCATCGCCGCGCCGCCCTGGGCCTGGGTGCCCGGAGCTGACAGGCTGGCGGAAGTGGCTTCTTGCTGTCCTTGTCCTAGACCCATCTTAGCGGCACCGGTCAGGCCACCGCTCTTCCGGGGAGGATCGTGGCAACATTACTCCTCCCCTCCCAGCATCCCTTTGTCGTTGCTGCTGTCTCTACACTGGAGTCTTTGAAGGGCTGGTGCCCTCCCCGTCTCCCGGCCTGGCCCCGAGGGGCGGGCTGGAGACAGGACGCTGTCCGCGCTCTAGGGGACCATCTTGTTTTCCTGTTTTCCATTTTCTCCCTACTACTCAGAATTCTGATTCCACAGAAATTCCTAATTAACTCAGCTGCTCCGCAGCGACAGGCTAACATCTGGAGCCACCCAGTCAGGGAAGCCGTTCGGCCAGGAGCCAGCTTAAATTTTCTCCCCTTCGCACCCAGCCCGGCAGCTGGGCACCGCACCAACCCCGGCGCTGCAGCCTGCCGATGCCAAGGGCTGGAGCAACTCGGGGCTAATTGTTTCACCCAGAAAATCATGGGTTAGAGATTTTTAAATTGCTGGCTTATTTTGTAGCTTTTTTTTCCCCGTTAGGCGATCAGATCAAGCAAATCACGGGAAAGGCCGTCTCTCCCACAGCTGCCAGCACAGTCTCCTATTCCTGGGCCATCTCGGGTGATGGGGGTGTCCATGGGGCCGTGAGCAGGCAGACAGACAGGAGCTCAGGCAGATCTCACATTCTATCTGCGACTCCTCAGGAGTTGGGCCGCGGCAGATGGCGGTGGAGAGAGGACAGCGACATGAGTGACAAAGGCCTGTCTCTGTCAGGCTGGACGGAGGCAGGTAGGTGCGGAGATGCAGAAACCACATCTGGGTTCCATTGTTCAGTTCCAGGTCGCATCTGTACTGGCATCTACCTGCTTAGTTGTAGAGAATTCCCAGGACACGTGTAGAGGGCATTGCTGTCATCCCTGCTTTGGGAGTGAGGGCCCTAAGGCACCGAGAGGCCCAGGCCTGCTCACGAGCCTTTGCTCCTGGAGCTGGGGCTTGAGCCCAGGCCGCTCACCTCCGAGTCCAGCGGGCTACTCCAAGGACGTGCTAGACTAGCAAAGACCCCTCCTCCCCCAGCTCCTGGGCTTGCAGAGATTCATGCCCGCCTGCAGGCCAGAGCTCTCCAACTTGAATTTGCATATGAATCACCCAGGGGCCTTGGTGAGCTGCAGATTGTGATTCAGCCGTCTGGGGTGAGGCCTGAGGTTCTCGTTTCCAGCAAGCCCTGGTGATGTCCGTGTGGCAGATCCGTGCACCAGGCTCTGGGCGTCAAGACCTTAGTTCACGATTGCTGGCTTCTCGCTGTCGGGTTATACTAATGGGCTGTGCTAGAAAGCCTTCTGTTTGAGTGGCGGGCTCTTTCAGAGCAGAGCAGCACCGGTAAGAAGTTAAAGAGGGGTCTGCTAGCAAGGAGCTGTCGGAGCAGGGGGCAATCAGTTCTTTCCTTAAAACTAGTTTTCCCGGGGCGCTAATAGAAGGTAGAACTATCACGTCATCCTTGTGTGTGTCAGATCCAAGGGTCTTTCTCTTGTTCTTGGGCTTAACTCAGCATTTCTGGGCTTGTTTCAATTCCTATTTTTTTCCTGAGTCACCATTATATACAATTCTCCAAACCGCACCCTAGCAATGTACAAGGGATCAGACACCAAGTGAGATTTCATCACAAAAGCAGAGTCACCATGGCAACCACATCCTTTGATTCTTGAGTGCGCCCAGCCTCTGAGCAGCGCTGAGAGCTGAAGTGAACCCAGTTGCTCCGCGAAATGGAGGGAAGAGGCTCCCTCGGCACACGAGGCCGCAGCGTCTTCACCCCCCCAGCAGGGGGCGCCCATTTGCTCTGAGGATTCCAGACACACAACACCACCCCCTCCCCGGAACAGTGAAGTTCATTTCCAGGTTGGCTTCTGGCCCTAAGCATCCGACACCATGAAAATACTGCAATGCATTGGGGTCCTCTTGTTCTTCTGGTTTGAGTTTTGGTGGATCAGCACATCCGAGTCTTGCTGTGTTAACATGTCGATATTTTGGTTTGTCTGCTTAGTGGTGGTTTGGGCACTGTGGCAAATGCAGTAGTGAGCGGGCCGGGGACCATCACGTGGTGGCCTCAGGGGAATCTTCAGTCCAGTGTGTGGAACAGTGAACGTGGGAGTTTCCAGAGCAGACTTTCACTGTACGTCTTAAGGTAAAACACCATCTTCTAGGATTTTGAACAGTCGCCCTTTCCTCTCCTCTCTGCTTCTCTGGCTCAGGGTGAGGGTGTGGGGTCACTTTCCATCTCGCTTGGATGACACCCTCAGAGAAGCACTCATCCCGCTCCACTGAGACCCAGGAGAGGAACTAAGGTTTGATGGGATTAGACAAACGAGACCAGAATCTGGAACAGAAATGCTGGTTTTGGTTATTATGGTTGGAAAGAACGCAGACGGCGCACTGAGGACATCACATCACTTCGTTGAAGGGCACCTTTCAGATCCGGAAGCCTGCAGAGGCGGCGTTGAGTCTCTAAGAAGACGCTGACCGCTCAGCGCTCACCGGTCAGCGGCTGACGTCTCGAGACGTTTCCGGCTGGGCAGGGCAGACAGGCCTCCTGATCTCAGGGAGCCTCATTTTTAATCACGTCGCTTTATGGAGATGTCACCCAAAGAAGAACTGCGGGACAGGGACTCCCACCTCATCGCCTTGCTCTCCATCTCTGTGCCCAAGCTTCCAGAATTCAGTGTCAGCTGGCTGTTTTTACCAGGAAGGGGAATCCTTGGACAGAGCATTCGTTAACAAATTGCTGTCAGTCCAGATTAAGACCTACCTGCTTTCCTCTCCCCACCCAAAGTCGACTCACGCTCTTTCCCCAGATCGTTCCAAGTGGTAGAAAAATGACAATGATTGATTTTAATATCAAAAACCTGAAATTAATAAATGCAGTTTTGACAGCTGTTCCTTTCACGTGCTCTTTTATGTAGGTCCGTTTAAAAGCCAAACGGTCCTGTTGCTTCCAGAGGCTTTTTTGTCCTAGTCCTCATGGTCAGCACTGGCAGAATCGGTTTGGAGCAAGGCACCCGTGTACCAAGCTGGGGAACGATTATGCAGAAGGGTTGTGGGTGGGTGGTTGATTTCAGAGTGACCGTAGGCAGGAAGCAGGCTGTGTATGCCAGCCAGATGTGTTTTCTCTGAAGGAGTAACAAGGTAACTCAGATTTGACATGATCTTCCCAGAGAAATCGTGGTGCTAGAGCACAGATAAAACCTGGCTGAATTTGGAAAGAACCTGCCCCTGACCCAAAGGCGTGTCCCCTTACCCTTGCCTTGAAGCTGGTTTCTGGGCTGTGCCTCCTGAGATCTTCAGAGTCTTCTCCATGTCGGGTTAGCACGTGGTCAACGGCGGAAAGTTTGGGAAGTGGGATATGGCAGCAGGGGTTCCCCCGATCCCCCCGGCATGTTATGATGGAAGGATTGGCGCGGACCGAATCCAGGGGGCTCCCTCGTGAGTCAGAATCGACTCAACGGGTCAAGTTAGTGGACCTGGCTCAGAGTGGGCGCAGGAGGGGCCTGGGCGAGAGCGGGGTGGGCTGTTCCCTAGAGTGAGGGGATCTCGGCCACTGGTGGCCTGGGCAGGCTACTTATGTCCAAAGGGAACCTTTTCACTTATCCATCTTCACTTTCTTTGAGAAGCGGAATATGAGGGTTATACTTGTAGAAAGAAGAGAAGAACTGAAGTTCGGAGAAAATCTCCTGCCAATGACTGAAATACGGGCATTAATGCCCCCGGAGAGATGCTGGGAGCCCTAATCCTGGTTACAGAGGGTGGGGTGTCCCAGTCTGACAAGTTCAGCTCCTCAGTTTAGGAAATGGCTCCATACCTGCGAGCCCTAAACCTTGGCTTCCTTATCTGTGCAGCGGGGATAATACCTGTTCCCCAGGGCTGTGAGGAGCATGAAATGCAGCTACACCCAGGAGTCGTTTAGGGAGATCACACCTGTCGCCAAGCTCTCTTAGGATGCCGGATGTAGCTTCGGCTACTGCGTCGTGTGACAGTAGCTTCGCTGGTACAGGAAGGGGCGGCGTGGCTGGTCAGAGGCCAGCAGGAGAGCAGGTGCGGAGACGGCAGCAGAATTGCTTGGGAGACGTTGCCTGGACCACCTCCACTCAGTCTACTGGCCGCTGAGCACGTGCTGAGGGGTGCAGCTGCGCCCTCCTCAGCCCCAGCAGGAGCCTTTCTCCTGTGCCCCCCACATTGCCTCCCGCCTAGGCCTGCGGTGGAAGCTGCACCTGGGAATCAGACCGGCGAGGGACCTGCAGGGGCCAGCAGACGCTCGGGCTTCTGCCCACCCCGAGTCCTGGCACCAGCTCTGGGGTTTTAGCGCCTTTCCTGGGGAGCCTGGTTTTCAACTGGGAGATTTTCCGCCAACAGTTGGTTTTCATTCTCTGCTCTGTTTTGTGCTGCCCCCCCCAGCCTCCCACGCTGCCCCCACGCAGCCGGCCTCATCCCCAGCTCCAGCCGGTCAGCGGCAGGTGCTGAGAGCCCCGCGTCTGCGGGCTGGGGGGCTGCGCGGCCGTCCTGGGCGATTGCACCATCTGCTCCTCCGGCTGGACCCGCCCGGCGTCTGGGGCGGCGACACAGGCCGAGGCTGCCCAGGCGAGGGGCGTGGAGAGGCCGCCCCAGGCTGACCATCGCGCAGGGGCGCCCAGCGGGAGACCCCGAGAAGGCTCCTTGTGTCTCCGTTGGTGGGAAGAAATGGCCAATGCAGAAGTGAAAATGTTTCAAAAAGCGATTGCGAAGAATGCAACGAATTCCTTTCCAGCGGCTGCATCGCTCACAGGGATTGCAGCAATCAACAGCGAACGCTAAATTGCTGGATGAGTCGGAAAATGTTGCAGCCGCGCAAGAATCGATGCTAACTGAATCATTAGGGCGTTGTGTGGTGATGGGCCTCGCCGGGCGCGAGCGCTGCTCCCCGGACCTGTGGGCCTCGAGGACGTGGCCGCAGCCCTGGCCCCAGAGCAGGGCGCCCTCCCTGCCTTCTCGTTGGGGCCAAGCCGGCGGGGGCGAGGCCCTGGTGACGTCGGTGATTTGGAGCCATCAGCGATTTTGAGCTTGTCAGTGGTTTTGACAAGCAGGGAGGGGAACAAAGCTGGACTGCGCCTTGGGGTCTTCCAGCGTGCACGCAAGTCCGTGCAGCTTCGCCAGTGTCAGCAAGACCCAGACAAAAACGGGGCTCAGCGCACAAAATGGAATAGAAAAGAACACAAGGGACCATGGAGATGGATCACGGGTGAATTGGTGGTGGGCTACCCAAGGGGAATACAAAATGTAAAAGACATAAATAACAATAAAAATATATATAAAAAAACAAACAAACAGGATGGAGCCTGTATAATCACAAGATTCTTCAACGTGAAAGAGGGAGGCAGAGTTACCACAGAGCCACACGACGACATGACGTGAAAGAGACTTGCGAGAGTCCCGACTTCAAAGAGGGAAGGGAGCCACAGCCCAGGAGTGCCTGTGGCCGCTGGAAGCTGGAGAAGGCAAGGAAAGACTCTCCCTAGAACCTTCAGAAAGGAATGCAGCCTGTTCAGACCCCAATTTCAGCCCAGTGAGACCCACTTCAGATTTCTAACCATTGTTCTAAATGCTCTAAAACCATTTATTGAAAATAAAATCTATTCCCCATTGAAGAAAAAAAACGGGGCTCAGGCTGACGCTGCGGCCCGTGGGGGGTAGCCTGGGCTCCGGGCTGCACCCCCAGGCTGGCTGGGCGGCTGCTGAGGCGGCAAGACACTTTGTGAGGTCTTGGAGGACGGTGTCCAGAGTTGGGATCGCTCTGCCCCCCAAAGCACCTCGTACTGATCATTGCCCATGACGCTGGTCTCTGGAGCCAGCTGCCTTCTCTGCCACGCTGGTCCTCGGTGGTGGCGGCCACGCTGGCCTCTCCCCAGACCCCTCCGCCCGTGTCCTGTCTCGGTCAGCGGCCCTTCCCCCCGCCGCCCTTGGGGAGCAGCCTCGCAGGGTGTGGCCGGCCCTCACCACAGCCTAGTGGGGTTCCTCGGGGGGCCGTGGCAGGGAAGCACCTCCCGACCGGATGGGACGGCCATCAAGGAGAAGCCCAGCGGTTATTAATCACCCGGAAGCCGGTCTTGGCCGTGGCCCCTCGCTTGGCGCCGACAGGACGGGGAGCGGAGGCCTTTCCGGAGGGTCTGTGCCCTTCACCTCGGGCGCGGGCCGGCGCGCCTGTGTGGGGCGAGCGCAGTGGCCGCGGCGTCGCTGCAGACCCCGGTCCAGGGCTGCTGTGCGCCGCTCGTGCCGCTTAACCCCGAGCGGCTCCCCGGAGTGTCATCAGCTTCGGTTTTCAGTGTGGGAAACAGAAGCTTCGAGCCAAGTTGTGCACAAGGGCGGCACAAGGGCTCGCTCTCAGGCCTGGGTACCCCAATTCCTGATCTTCCCATGATGGTGACCTCACTTTTTTTGCCCCTCCCTCTGCCCGTCCCCCCGCCCCCACTCTGTCTCTGCCGCCTGTGCCCGCAGCGGCTTTTCCTCGGTCACTGCCCTGCTCATCCCCTGCGGGCTCCTCCTTCCACTGGTGCCCCTCCTCGCCACGCTTCTCTGGCCTCCTCGGCACCCCCATCAGCTGCCCCCCAGCTGCTCCGGCCCTTGGCCTCTCCTCCGCGGCCAGCCGAGGCCAGGTGCGCGCCTCCTGCCTTCCCTGGAGTGCCCGACTGCCCTCCTCCCTCGCTCATCTGCCCATCCTCTGCTCCTGCCTGCACACCAGCATCCTCTCCTCTTGCCCTTCTCAGCCCTGCAGCGCTTGCTGCAGGCTGGTGAGCAAAACAAGGAGGGGGTTCGGGCAACAGAAGAACCGGGTCGCCGTAGGGGCTGTGCTGGGCTGATCTGCTAGAAGCCGCTCTCCTCCCTGTTCCCGTGGCCACTCTAGTGGAGGAGGCTTCCGGCATGTTCCATCTCGTGGGGGGTCCTCAGGCGTGCTTCCTAGCTGCCCTAGGAAGGCTCTTTCTGTAGCCTGAGACAGAATAGAATGAAAAGAACCACCGCGCAGTGCCACCAGCAGCCGCGAGCTGTGCCTGTTTCTCCCTTTTCCCGAATGCAGAGTGCTCCTTCCGCGGGACAGTCCTGTCCCCGAGGTGACTCCTCTGGAAGAGCTTAGAGGCAGGTGCACGTACGTGTGCGCACCTGGACAGGGGCGAGCAGAGAGCACTTGTGGAGGAACACGGGCGCATCCCACAACATGAGATGCCTGTAAAAATCGGCCACAGGAAGGACAGGCCGCTGCCATGCCGCAGTGCTGACATCTGTCCCGCGTCTCAGAGGATGAGGGGTCGGGCTGGGAGTTGCTCTGTGCTTTCATGGGTGGGTCATTTTTAACCCCATTCCCTTCCCTTCCTCTCTCTCCCCGACAGTCCTCAGGGGGAAACCACCCGTTCTACATCTATCTGTCCTTCTTTGCTCAACAACTCCTCTCCTAGTCTCTTGGCTACTAGATGGAATCATTGAGGGTGTGTGTGTGCGTGTGTGAAAATCGCTCCTATGAAATCTGGGAGTTGTGTCTTATGCAATCCCCTGCTGTACCCCCCCTGAGCAGTACCTGGCATACAGTGATGCTCAGTAACTTTCTGTTGAATGCCTGAGTTTGCAAAGAATTTCTCTCAGTTCTTCGGCATAAGCGTCTCTCTTCGCTCTCTTCCCCAGACGGCATGGCCACACCCTGGCCCCTGGTCCTCTGCTGTCACCGTCTTCACTTAAGGTCCCCCTCTGCGATGTCCACTCCCATGTCCCCTTATGCTGGCCTGGCGCTTTTCTTCTTTGGGGTCTTCACACTCGCTGGCACTTTCCCAGGTACGCTGCTCTGGCCACACACTGCACTCCTGTGTCCTGGGATTTATTGTCCTTTAGGTCAGAGGTTGCAGGCTCAGATGCCTGCCAGATCAGACCCAGAGAGACACACGCGTGGAGCAGGCCAGACGGGGGAGCATGGCTTTCCCGTAGAAATATGCTCGTTTCTGTTGCTGCGTGGACAGCACCAGGGACAACGATGACCAGCTGCGGGCGCGTGGCCTCCACGTTGGAGAGGCAGGAGGGTCTGGGGTGAGGGGTGGGCAGTGAAACCCTGCAGGGCTGTGTTTCCTGAAGGGGCAGCTACAGCAGGTTATCACCGTGGGGGTCTCCACCCACTGCCACGTTTCAAATCTGGACTTTAGGTGAAACGATTGCTTTTTTAAAGATTTTATTGATTTATTTTTGCATAGAAGAACTGGGGTATAGGCCAGAGGTGCGGGGATGAGAGGACTCCCCAGAGACAGAGTGGGGAGCGGATCCCCTCAAACCCACTGCTGAGGGGGCAGCGGGGAGACAGGAGGGGTCTGCTGCGCCCTGTGGGAAGCTCCCCGGCCGGGGATCGAACTCAGGCTGCAGCAGTGGTCGCCTGAGAATCAGCCCCTAGGCCCCAGGGAGGCCTGAAAGATATTGCTTTTTAAAGGTTGGCTCAAAAATACAAAGTCAAGCAACGGTGCCAGCCAAGGAAAACACATGTGTGGGTCACGTTGACCTCGGGTGTGACCTCTGCTTCAAAGATTCCTCCCAGATAAGCGAGGGCCAGATGGATCTTTCCTTTCCCAAGCGCTCCTGGCTCTCGGGGGAGCAGCGTCATGTGAGGGCGGCCTGGCCCAGAGTCTCGCCCTGGCTCTGCTGAGGGCTTCAGTCTGCTCCTCCGTAACTGAGGACAGAACACTCGGCCTGGCCGGTGCTGAGCTGGGGTGTGGCTGCGTGGCTCGTCATGTCACAGCTCTTTCATTGGTGTGATTTCACCTGACCCTTAGAAAACCTGTGCAGTGGACTTGTTCTGTGCATAGGGACTGAGACAGAAGCCCCAGCAGGAAGGCCCCTGCCCAGAGCAGAGCCTTGCTGAGCCTTAATAGGAATGAACTGAAGCTCGGAGGGGTTAAGCGACTTCCCCAAGGACACACAGCTTATACGTGCTGGTTCTAGTATTTGGGTCTTTTGTCCTCCAGGTGTTATGGTGTTTTGTCTTAAACTTCGGGGTAAAATGACATTCTCTGTCTCAGTGAGCTGTCAAGTACTACGTGGGCACTTAAGAAGGAGTCAGGAGCTCGTTGTTCCAATGGTTATTGCTAATAAGCTACATGCCAGGGCCTTCCTGGCGGCTCAGGGCTTGAGTCTCAGCCTATGAAGCTGTCGCAAACCCTGCAGCGTGAGTTCGAGCCCCAGCCAGGGAGCTTCCCACAGGGCGCAGCAGACCTTTCCTGTCTCCCCTCAGCAGTGTATCTCAGTCCTCCTGTTCTGCTCCCCACTCTGTCTCTGGTGAATCCTCTTACCCCCACACCTCTGGCCTGCACCCCAGTTCTTGTATGTATAAATAAAAAATATGTCTTAAAAAAATAAAAACTAGGAGTGGCAGCAAGCATCCTGAAATAATCGCTGTATGAAATGTCTGCTTCCTGGGAAACACGTGAGCTCTAGGTAGGGGAAGGCACAGTCACGTGACATACGGATGTATTGCGGTTTCTGCAGGAAGAACGCAAAGGAAGGTACAAAAGGCCTTTAAAAAAGAGTCAGCGCCTCCCTGGTGGCGCAGCGGTTGGGCGCTGCGCTGTGGAGCTGTCGGCAGCGGCGACACGAGTTCGATCCCCAGCCAGGGAGCTTCCCACAGGGCGCAGCAGACCTCTCCTGTCTCCCCGCTGCCCCCTCAGCAGTGGACTTCAGTGGATCCACACTCCAGCTCTCATATGCATAAATAAATCAATCTTTAAGAAAACTGACGTATCCGCCACACATTCTTGTACGGCTTGGCCCTCACCTGCGCACCGCCAAGACTTCTCTCTGCCGGTGGCCGCGGCCCGCACGTCGCCGGCTGTCACCCCACACGGAGCAGGCAAGCGCGAGTCGCTGGAAATGGCGGCCTGTGGCCGTGTCTGGGGCTCGCTCGCCCCTGACTGCGGGGCCGCTGCACGGGGAGGCTCGCCTTCTCCCCGCAGAGTGGGCCTCCCCGCGGAGAGGGGCCTGTGTCAGCACGTGCGCGGCCGCGGCGGGGGCACCGCCTCTGCGCTCCTGCCCGTGCCGGCCCTGCGCCCTCTGCGCGCGGCCACGGGGTCACGCAGGCCAGAGCTTCCTTCGTAACGCTGCTTGGAGATGCCTTTTAACTTAGATTTTGTGAAGACAATGGAAAGAAGTGGAAAATGGCCAGGGTCACGCCAGGGAGAGAGCTGCTTTCCGTGGGCTTCGGCTTCAGGCCGACAAGACGGCGCCGTGCCTGGCAGCCGGGGGGCGGCGGACTGCAGCCGCTCGCCTGGGGGTTTAGACAAGTCTGGCTGGCTCTGAGAGGCCCGACTCCCGCTGCTCCCCCGGGGCTCCTCGCGAGGACCCCCTGCCTGCTCCAGGGCCGTGGGCGCTGCACTCCGTAAGCGGCGTCAAGGGCGCCGCGGCTCTGCTGCCCACCTCAGCTGCCCGGCGAGGGGCCTGGCCCCAGCGGCTGTGCGGAGGGCCGGCTGACTGCTCACGGCTGTAGCCGGAGGCGGTGCCGCTGCTGTAGCTCTGCCCTCCAGCAGGAGAAGGGGTTTCGGGGAGGGGGAGCCCCAAGTGAACACATACCTCGTCCTTCCACGCTTGGGCAGGCACGGGCCCCTGGGCACAGCCCTTGTCCAGGGCTGGATCTGCCTCCAGCCCAGCGCGCTCCGGGGCCGTCCTGCCCACCCCGTGCTCATGGCCCCCGGCCCGGACGCTCGCCAAGCAGCCCGGCGGGACACAGAGCTCCGGCCATGCGCGCAGGGGAGGCCGCGCAGGTGTGCTGGCACCTGCCCCGGAGACTCGCATGGGGCGCTCGGGCCTGCACGCGGAGGCGCTCTCTGGACAGCTCAGAGCCTCCCGAACCCCACTGCACGCCCCAGGAATGTGCTGAGGATTATTGGCTAATGCCGGTAAAGCACTTGGGTTATAAACGTCAAGTTTACTGTTAATAAACAGGGGATTAGGTTCACTTACGCAAAAAGGAACTCTTCACCACAGACATCGGGGCTGGAGGACTTCGCCTTATCAACAGAAACAAACAGTAAACTGTAAACCCAGACCCACAGCAGCGAGGCCGTTAGCACGTCTCCTTCCTCTGACACCCCCACCCCCATTTCTCGCCGTGCGTAAGCTCCATCCGCTGCGGAGACGAGTGCGTCGGTGTGTGTGTGTTTGCTGCCCTCCGAAACCTGCGTCTCAGGGACGTGTTGGAAGGAGGCAAACGGAGATCGCCAGGCCAGAGAGCGGCCGAGTGCACCGCAGATGCGGCGTGTGCTGCCCGGCGAGTGTGCGCGCTGGTGGGGTGGGCAGCGAGCGGCCTCTGTCACTCCTGTTCTGGACACGACAGAACTGGACTCGAAGGGTCTCCTGAGTCCTTTCCCTCCGGGAAGCTCTGAGCGAGCGTTGCCCGGCCCAGATACCCTGGGAGGCCCTCAGCACCTGTGGGCCAGCCTCCCGGGCTCAAGTC
This sequence comes from Scalopus aquaticus, assembly GCA_004024925.1. NCBI lineage: Eukaryota > Metazoa > Chordata > Mammalia > Eulipotyphla > Talpidae > Scalopus > Scalopus aquaticus. The sequence continues at coordinate 27,810 of PVIJ01005256.1, forward strand.
TCCACCGAGCGGGCAGAGAAGGGACGGAGCTGACCGGAGCCCGCGGCGAGGCACTGCCCGGTCTGAGCAAGCCTCCGGCGTGCCGGCCCCTTGCGGTCGAGGCCGCGGGCTCGGAGCTGAGCTGCTGCTTGCCCCTGCGCCTCCGGGAGGCCCCTTCTACTCTCTGTCTGCTTCTCAGATGTTTAGTTTTCCTGGCTGTGGCCCCATAGCACCTAGTGTAGCGCCACTGGCCTTCCTCTGTCATCCTGGAGCCCAGAAACCTTTGAAAACTGGAAGCTCAGGGATTAGCCGTCTGGCAACAGAGCCTGCCCGAGCTCACGTGGAGACACAGAGGATCTGGACGGACAGCGGGCGGCCACCTGACCTGCTGCCCATGTCTGTTAGGATGGTGCCGCGAAGATGTCGGCCGCGGGCCCTCCGCCCTGCGCCCGTGTCACGCACAACATACGTATAAGTGAGCACTGCACGTGGCCCCGGATTCTGATGCGCTGGGCTCCGGGGCCATGCTGAGGGGACGTGGCCTCTGTCGAGCGCTGAGCGCGGCTGCCACTGTCCAGCCGTCAGTGCGTCCCCTGCGCCTGGACCTCCCGCCTCTGTGCCCGTCGCGGGCCAGGCCTGTCCGGTCGTCCTTGGGCTTGACCGAGTGGCGTGAGAGCAAGGGCCGGTGCTCTCGGGGGAGGCTGGACAGACTGGCCATTCCAGGCAGGGCACCCGGGGAGCCAGTGAGGCAGAAGGTCCACTGTCCAGCTGCAGGGGCACATGTCGGGCCCCCAAGAGGGGCTGAGCCCTGATTGAGAAAGAGGAGAAAACGGGGAACTGGGGGGACCCAGCAGGAAGGCGGCAGCTCAGGGGTTCGGAAGCTGGGACGAAGTGGGGCGCCCGGCCTGGAAGTCCCCACACCGGGAAGGGCTGGGGCTGGGCGGGAAGGGCCAGAGCCGAGCAGAGCGTAGGGGCCTGCTCTGTGGGCAGGGACAGAGCAGGGCTCCCAGCTGCCAGGTGCCCGCCGATGCAGAGTGTCGCCGCGGCTCCGCGGGCCGGTCGGCACCTGGCTGGAGACGCCCCTGCCCGGGCCAAACCTGGTTCCTGGCCCGCGGGCGTGTTTGGGTCGGGACTGCCAATGACGCCTCCTCGGAAGCCGCTCTTTATGCTTTAACCGTTTAACCCACGGCGACTCAGACAGAGGTGCTCGGATTCCCCAGGCGCAGCTGCGTCCCCGCGGCGCGAGACGTCCGAGGCTTGAGTCAGCCGCCCCGAGTCCAGCGTGTCGCGGGGGGAGCTGTGATGAGGACGGGGCCGGCAGGACCCCGGTCTCCGTGCTTCTGGCAGCCGCCTGGGCCTTGACCCGTCCGTCTACAGGTCCCAGAGCTGAAGCTTTATCGTGGCGGGGAGCCCCGCAGCCCCGTCTCAGAGCTGCCGTCCGTCCCTGGGAGACGCAGCGGGGGAGGGCTGGGGGGACAGGCGCAGCCCAGGGGGCCGGGGACACGTCCCGGAGTTCGTGACCCCCCAGTAGAAACGCAGCTCCATGCCACCGAGGCCGCGTGCAGGGACCGCCCGCCTCTCCCCTGCACACCGGCCATCGCACGCGCTCCCCGGAGGCAGAGCCGAGTCAGAGGAAGCGAAGGGAAGACTGTAGAGTACAAAGGAGACATCAGCTTCCTTCCTCCATCCTGGACTCCTGAAAATCTGTAGTTTCCTTGAGTTCAGGCTGAGTTTGTCTTTTTCGGTCGACACCCTGATTATCCCAGAGACAAACCCTACTCTCGATAACGTGCCGGGGGCTTGCCCCACAGTCGCACGCATGCCTCTCCCAGGGGTCACCCTTGGCCCCGCACCCCTCTGCCCAGTCAGCTCCGTGGGGTTCGTTTTTCCTTTACATCTAATCTTTCTTGTCCTTGGACTCCCGTCTTTGGGGTGGACTTTAATGAACTAATTAACTTATTAAATTTGCATGTGCCAAAATGAGGGGTGACCTTTGTTGGGAAGTTCCTCAAGAATTCTGGGTTACACCCAAGAGGCGATGGGACCCAGTTTCACTGGAGGCGGCTGCAGGCCTCAGCCCCCGCGCCTGGCCCCAGGGGCTCTCCCACTTCCATCTTCCCGGTGCGTGGCCAGTGAGGGGCCCAGACTTCCTGGTTCTCCTTCAGTCGCCTGTGGACGGTGATGACATGATTCTGTAAGCGATGAAAGACATCTTTGCTGTCACTTTCTAGGTCTTTAATCACTCATTCCATCTTCTTTTGAAATTCCAAGTTCTCGCCAAGCCTCTTTGCCCCGGCACCTGGCTCCCGCCTTCCCTGCCGCTTTTCCTCTTTGATGCCAAAGGGAAGGGACACAACTGAGGTTTTAAGGACAAAGTGAAAAACAATACGGGAAAGAAGAACAAGCTCTGTGGTCACTGCCAAAGGTGGACAGATGGTGGAGAACCTTCGCCGAGAAAACCTCTTGTTTCCTAGCCTCAGAAAATTGGTTATTGTCTGTCTTCATCTGCTCAGAACCTTTTTTTTTAAGCCAAAATTTCCACATGTGTGTTTCTGTTGAGGGAAAAATAACACTGCAGAAACTTAGGTAACAAGCAAGGTTTGGCTCAAATGTCCATGGTAAAGCAATTAAGAAGCAATTGGGTTGTTTTTATTTTGTTTTTTTTTTTTTAAGCTTTATTTACTTATGCACACAAGAGCTGGAGTGCAGGCCAGAGGTGCAGGGGCTGAAAGGATCCACCAGAGACAGAGTGGGGAGCAGAACAGGCAGATCCACTGAAACCCACCGCTGAGGGGAGCAGCGGGGAGACAGGAGGGGTCTGCTGCGCCCTGTGGGAAGCTCCCTGGCCGGGGATCGAACTCGTGCTGCAGTGGCTGCGACAGCTTCATAGTGCTGAGACTTAACCCTGCACCCCAGGGAGGCCCCAAGAAGCGGTTGTTCCACGCTCCGTGGGGACTGTGCATTCTCTCGGGCTGCACTGGGTGGCCTAAGCAACAGACATTTGCTTCTCTCCCCCTGGAGCTAGGAAATCCAAGAGGAAGGGGCCAGAGATCTGACTCCTGGCTGCGGCTCCGGTTCCTGAGCGCTCCCAGCGCCGTGCCTCGGTGCGTGCCCCCGGGGGGGAGCCCGCCGTCTCTCCTCTCTCTAAGGGCGCCGATTCCACCAGTCATGGCCCCCAACCCTCACTGCCTCCCGAGCCCCTCTCCAAATGCCAGCGTGCTGGGGGCTTCACCAGGTGACGTAGGTGGGTCCCTGAGCCCACAGCCCTTAAGTCCCACTTCCGGGCTGGCGGAGGAAGCGGGAAACAGCCGCGAGCGGGTCCTCCCTGCTCACGTCTCCCCGGCCGAGGACGGGGCAGGCCGTCGGGCGCTGGGGTGCTGGGCGCCTCCACGGGGCCTTGCTGAGGAACGTTCTCTGCAGCGGGGCTGGGGCCGAGGGACGTCTCTGTCCGTCACGATGGAGCTGCCCTGGCCCGGCCCCGGCGTGTCGTTAGCAGACTGAAGGCTGAGCCCGGTGCCGCCGAGACTGGCAGATGATGTGTTGCTAAGTGACATTCAGGACCAGCGAGCAGCGATGCCGGAGAGCAGATGGCTGCTCGTGGGGGCCGAGAGCGAGCCCCCCTTTCCCGGGGAGCCAGGCGGCTGTGATTCTCCCCAGGGCAGAGGTGCGCAGCTGAAGCCGCAGTGGTGTCAGCTCTCCAAGAGCAGTGTCCAGCTGCACTTTCCAAAGGAGTGTGGCGAGAAGGGAGCCAGGGAGGGGCCGGGGCTCCCAGCGGGCCCAAGCCTGGGATTTGGTGCTGCCCCGAGTCCCACACTAGGTCCAGCTGTGGCTCTGAGTCTGCTGGCCCCAGGGCCCCGGACGCTCCTCCACTGCCCCCTGGGTTTCTCCTGTTGTAAGTGGCGGGGCTGAGAGCGCCCGACCTGGGGGCAGCTGTGGGCACCCTGGGGAGAAGTTCCGGGACGCTCTGGCTGGTGTCGTCGCTTTGGGTGGCGTCTGCCTTGCAGTGTGCAGCGGTCCCCGGAGCCTGGAGGCGATCGGCAGGCGGCAGAGAGCCCAGACGCTGGGCCCCAGCTCTGTCCCTTCCCTTACCTGCTTGAGCCCCAGCTCTGTCCCTTCCCAGCAGGACGACTGGAGCAAGGGTCTTTTTTATTGATTGATGTATACAAGCTGGGGTGCAGGCCAGGTTTGGGGGTGAGAGGACTCCCCAGAGACAGAGTGGGGAGCAGAACAGGCGGATCCACTGAAACCCACTGCTGAGGGGGTAGCGGGGAGACAGGAGTGGTCTGCTGCACCCTGTGGGAAGCTCTCGGCCGGCATCTAACTCATGTCACTGCTGCCGACAGCTCCACAGCACAGCACTTAACCACTGCGCCACCAGGGAGGCCCCCCTAAGAGACTTGTGGCTCTGAAGTCTTTTTAAATTTATTTGTGCACACAAGAGCTGGGGTGCAGGCCAGAGGTGTGGGGGTGAGAGGATTACCAGAGACAGAGTGGGGAGCAGAACAGGCGGATCCACTGAAACCCACTGCTGAGGGGGCAGCGGGGAGACAGGAGGGGTCTGCTGCGCCCTGTGGGAAGCTCCCTGGCCGGGGATCGAACTCGTGCTGCAGTGGCTGGGACAGCTTCATAGGCTGAGACTTCACCCCTGCGCCCCAGGGAGGCCCCGACCGGGGGCCAGTTAGCTGAGTCTCTGGGCTTCGCTCTGTGAGATGAGAGCAGTGACTCTCCCTGGGGCCACGGTGAGCGGCTGGGTGTGGAGCAGGAGCCGGCAAACTGGAGCCACCAGGCCGCCAGCCCAGCGCGGCCCCAGCAGCCCCACCCGCACCCTCCCTCACGGCGGCGCAGTGAGGCTGGTGCCCGAGGCCGTCTGGCCGCACGTCCTGGCGCTTTGCAGCACAGCTTTGCTGCTGTCGACTGTAAGAGCTTTAAGTGGGGCCGGCCCAGAGCTCATGCTGGACAGACGCCTGCCGCGTCCCTTCGGCTGGGGGGCGACAGACCCGCCCGCGAGTCTCACGAAGGGGCACGCGGAGGTGTGAAGGCTCCGGGCTTGAGTGGACTCCGGGGCCTGCGCGGGGAGCCTGGCCCCGGGGCAGCTGCTCGGCCTTGTCTGCCTTGCCCGCTCCGCGGGCTCCTGGGGCAGGGCCTGGCTGCCCCACTCCGGATCTGTCGCCCGCGCTGCCTGTCACCCCGCGGAGAGGTCAGAGTGAGCCTGGAGCCGGTGGCTTGTGCTGGCCCATGGCCACGACAGGCGTGGCCCAGTGACCCGTCGTGCGGAGTCCAGGAAGCACAGGCCAGGCCCTCTGTCCCCCCGGCGCTGGCCGGCGATGCACGCGGTTGGTGACCCGCACCTCCGCGTGGCCCTGTGGCTTCCTGAGCACTTTCCTGTCCGTCATCCACGGACTCTGGCAGCGGCCGTCGGGAGCAGAGGCGGCGCTGGTGCCCCCAGCTGGGCCCGGCTGTGCGGCACAGAGGCCGAGCCAGAGACCCAGTCCTGGTTCCCAGCCCCGTCAGCGGTGCGCCCTGTGCTGGCGCCAGCAGCCTGCCCTCGGGCACACACCCCACTGTCTCAAGACCGGTGCTTTATTTTGGGCTGTCATGGAAATGCCGAGTGCTTTGGGAGTTTGTTCTGCTCTCAGTGGGGATGAGGAGAAGCTACCCAGAATAATAACTCCGCTTTTTAGTCCTCGGCCTTGAAGTTGTCCTCTGCCCAGCCCGTCGGGCCGGCTTTCCTGTCCTTGCGAGTTTGTGGAAAAGAGACCAGCCCACCCGCCCGTGGCTCCTCCTGCAGCCTGTGCGGAGAGCAACTCAGTGTGAGGCAGATGGAGGGACAGTGTGTTCTGAGTCAGCCCAGTTCTCTGTCGAATAGTCCTGTCACTTTGGAAAGCCGTGTGTGTGCGTGTGTGTGTGTGCGTGTGTGTGTGGTCCCTGATCATTCCACTTCTATCTGATCGGTAGTCAGGTGTGGAAAATCATCCCCGAGAGCCTCCGAAGAGCAGGGAGAGAATTCACGACAAGCTACTCATTGGCTTGCCGCTCGGGGACCGGCCAGCGAAGGGGTGGCTAGTCAGGGGCCAGTTACAGAGGCACCCGGTTTCTGGTCCAACACTCTAAGGACCGGCGGAGCCTGCCGGTGCCCCTCTGGCATGGGAAGCAGGTGCTGTAAGGGGAGAGCCCGTGAGACTCCAGCCCAGCCTGGTTTCCAGACCAGGGGGGTGGAGGCCTCGGCGAGGATGTCCTGGTGTTTACCCAAGTGGACTCGCCACAGCCTTTGCGCCCCCGTCACTTGCCCTCCTCATTCCACGCAGTCCCGGACACTGTCACGCAGCGGGCTGAGGCCATCCGGACCCCGGCATGAACGCGCATCCCGCTGGGGGGCAGGAAAAGGAGTCCCTTTGTAACCAGAATCCTCCTTTGGTTGGGTGTTTCTCTTAGACAAATAATCAGAAACAGCTGCCCTGCAGCTCTCCAGAGATGGAATCTTTCTGGGCTCCACCACGTAAAACCCTTTGGAAATCAGAGCAGAGTCGGGCTGGGGGGCGGGCTCAGGAGGAACCCCTGGCCCTCCTTGCGATCGACCCTGCATCGCTCCCTTTCTCTGGCCTGCGCTTCCTGCATCTGCTAAACAGCTAATGAAACCTGTTTCTTCCTGCAACTCCACACCAGGAAAATTTATTCTCTCCTCTGCAGCAGGCTTAGGCAAAGTGGCCAGCCACATAAAACAGCTTGAAGCCTTGAGCTCAGTGCTAAATGAGCGAAGCTGTGTAGCCTGCTACGGTCTGTCCTACCATTAACATTTTTATTGTTATTTGTGAAGTATCCGCTGGAGTTGAGAAAAAGCCTGCATACCACTAAATCGAGTCAGCCCAGCTCTTGCTGCAGATAAAACAAATGCTGTAAGCCCAATTAATAATGATTTTTTTTTTTTTCATCAGAGGCTGCGGCTTGCGGGAACCTCTTCGCCCCGGTCTGTAGCTGGGGCGCTCTCGCAGGCCCGCTCCCAGCGTGTAAATATTCAGTCCACCTCAAAAAGAAAGTCCAAAAAAGGGCTGGTTTATTCCGAGTGGCCTCTGCGATCTGGCCACAGTCAAGGCCAGTTCGAACCGTCGGCACTGATGTTATACACAAATATCCGGGGTCACCCAGGAGGCAGACGCGAGAGGGCAAAGGCGAGCGGGAGGCGGGAGGGACGGAGGCGAGGGCCAAACAGCTGGGAGCTGGGAGCGTGGCGTGGACAGGGCTGAAGGCTCCGGCCGTGATTCATGGACAGCCTTTCCTGCGCAGCAAGGAGCGGGGACAAGGGGACTGACCTTTGAATGTCAAGGTCGTCTCTGTAGATGGCAGAGGACCGCTTTGTCCGGGATGATTCTTCAGATTCTACTCAGGGCAAATGTCAGCTCAGATCAAGCACGTGCGCGTGGACAGCTGCGTGTGTGGCAGGCAGACGCGGCGCGCGAGCCCTTTCTCACGTGGTGCAGCCACCGCAGCCCAGGCCGCGTCCAGCGCCACGCAGCTTGCGTGTGACCCGCTGCTGACGGGGGCTGAGCGGGCCGTGCGGCTGTGCTCCAAGCCCGCTGCCGTCTCGGGAGGCGCCGCCCGTCGAGAGTAGAACCCCTTTGCCTCGCACAGGGGTCGGATGGAGCTTGTCCATCACGTCCTGAGAGCGGACGGTGTGGGAAGTGTCCTTCCGGTTTCTCCTGTCTCCTCACGCCCTTGCCCCCCGGGGAGGAGTGACTCCCTGTGGGTGAGCTTGGCTTAGCCGCTACCGGGGCTCTCCTTTGAATCTTCTTGTCTCCCCAAGATTCCCCAATTTACGGGTCTAGCACGTCCTGTGGAAAAAGCCCACGAGGGTCCCTCTTTAGGCTGGGGGAGTAGGTTTACTTCTGGGGGGTCTTAGGAGGTTTCTTGCAATCGCACGTCTAAGTCTCAGCCTCCCGTTTAGAATCCGAGCAAGCTTCTCAGTTGGATTCCGATTAGTGCGTCGCCTGTCTCGCGCCTGTTGGTTCTCAACTTGTAAGGGAGAGAAAGGCTATTATTTTGGGGTCACCACCCAAGGCCCCAGAACTTCTCCTTGATCGTGATGAACGAGTATCGGGGCTCTCTGAGCGGCTCTGGTGGAAGGCGACACACGTGGGCCCTGTCACCCCAGACTGCTACCGAGTCTCTGGCTCCTGGCTGTTCAGAGTGTCTGGCCTGGAAGTGTTTTCTCTTCCTTCTCTCCATCCCTGGAACAAGGGTGCTTGCCTGACAGGCGGACATTGCGGACGCTGGGGCCACTCACACGGGGGGTCAGGAAACGTCCTCCCCGCCCGGGGCCTGGGTCGCGGCTCAGCGGCGCTTGCTGTTGGAAGGTCTCGTCGCCCTGGAGCCGTTTCTTTGGCCTCCCGGGAGCAGTTTACAAACTCCAGACACGATGAGAAAACGTCCCCCGCCACACCTGAGCTGCAGAACTGTCTGAGTGGAAACTTCCGACCCCTAGAGAGAAGTGGGGGGCACCCGAGCGGGGGAAGGAGCAGCAAGGGGAGCCCGAGAGGGGGCGTCTGCGGGAGTTTGCTGACTGCTGCCGCTGAACCTGCGGTGCCGCGGGCCGCGGTGTCTGTGCAACCTCAGGGCCCTGCTGCGCCCCTGGGCTGCTGATTCAGACAAAGGTGGGGTTGGCGTGTCCAATCCCAGCGCCCAGTTCCCCCCCCCAACTGGGAATGCAAAACCAGCTCCTTTTTTTGGAACCCGCCTGTGTTCCCGATCTGCGCCCGGGGCCGGGTCCTCACGGAGCGGCAGGGAAGGGCGTTCGCGCAGGCGGGTGTCCGCCAGCCGAGCCACGGCCTTGTGCCGGCGTCGAGAGCGGCCCCTCTGCCTCCTTCCTCCTCCTTGACGAGCGTTTCGTTCCTTCTGTTTCAGCCCTGGGTGTGGGGCGAGGCGGCTCGAAAGTGCCCCCGCTCGCTCTTTTGTGTCTTTTCCATTCACGCCGCAGCAGACTGGGGCGGGCGGGCGTCAGCCCTACTGTGTGCTGTTGGGAGTCTGGGGTCCGGGTTTCTCTCGTGCCCACCTTTTGCCCACGGGACTGGTCGCAGCTGCCCCAGAGGACTAGGGGAAGGGAAACGCCGATCAGGGGCTCCGCTCGTTATTCGTTGTGGACTCAGGGCTGCGGCCAGCTGACTCGCGAGAGGTCTGGGGAGGGGAGAGGGGTGTGGAAGACGTCCCTCGGGCCGCCCCGCCGAGCACCCCGCTCTCTCGACCTGCGTGGCGCTGAGGACGGTCTCTCTGAGAGGCTCATCCCAGGGGTCCTTCAAACGGGAGGAGGCACCGCCGAGTTGCTATTTCTCTTCGGAAGAACATTCTCTCTGAGGCGAAGCTCAGGCGGCCGGCTTGAGCTGAGCAGCTGGCACTCTGCCCGCGGCCCAGAGGCGGCCGGCGGTGGGGAGGCAGAGGCTGGGAGGCCCTCCCTGGCCTCGGGGCTGACCTGCCGCGTGACCGTGGGCAGGCGGAGTGCCTCTCTGTGTGCCGGCTGCAAAGCGTGCAGAGGACCCGCTGCTTCTGCGGAGGCCGCAGGGGGCTCGGCCCGGTGCAGAGCCCGGGCCTGTCGCTGGGAGTGCCTCCCTGCAGGCTCCGCGGCCGTGCCAGGGCTCAGCCCTGCCCAGCGCCCTGCCCGTCCCGTCCGAGCGGCGGGGGGAGAGCGTCAGAGCTGTCAGGAGGGGGCCTGCAGGTGGTCTCTGCCAGCGCGAGGGGCGGGTGCCAATCAGAGGCGCCTCACTGAGGCCCTGGAGCAGATGGGCCGCGGCAGTGGCAGGACACTGCCCGCTCCGGGCGCGACGGGCTGGCCCTCTGGGCGTCAGCCAGCGCCTCCTGCGCCTCCGGGCTGGGCTGTGTCTCGGGGGGCCGGCGGCGGGGTCCCTCACAGTCAGCCCTGAGGCCTGACCGCCCGCCGGCAGCGTGCGAGGCCCGTGTGGCCGGCTGTCCGCCCGACAGACCACGCTGACCCCGCCTTGCCGAGGCCAGGCCGCGCCGCTCTCTCCTGCCCTTGCCGGCGCGGCTGGGTGGGAGGGCATGTCGCAAAGGCCGGCTTCTGGGCCCCACACAGCATCCCTCGCTCGGGGATGGCATCGGGCGCTGCATTGCTCGCGGCGCCTTAGCTCCTTCCCGCCCGTTGACGTCTGGGCTCGAGGCGGCTCCCCAGAGCGCGTCCGCTGGCTGCTGGGCGAGCTGGTCTCGGAGACGAGTCCACGTGCGCCTGGGCCGTTTTGCTTCATGTCCCACGTCTGGGCTGCCAGGAAAAGCTCCCGCCCCATCCTGGCCTTACGGAAAACAGCGGCTCAGATGAAAATGGATTAAAGTGTCGTGGGTTTTTATAACCTGCTGCCCGGAAAACAATCTGTGAAAGCCGGACACGGGGCCCCTGGTGAGCTGCCGTGTGGGGTCGCCGAGGGGCGGGGGAGAGCGATGTTGCACCCAGGTCCGGAGAAGGGAGGGTGTGGGGGGCCGGGGCGCACCAGGTCTCCCCAGCCGCCCTCTGGCTCTCGTGGAGGCGTGGCCCGGGGGCCCCCAAGCCAGTGGGCGGAGGGCCTGGCTGATTCCGAGCCCCGTGGATCCTGCCGTGCACCCAGGCCGGGGAAGGGCACTCAGCTTTTCAGATCTCGAGCAGCTGCCGCCCTGAGTCGTGTCCCCTCGGCGCAAGCACGCGGATTCCATTGCCCGTCGGGCTGTCATGTCGGCTGCTAACAGCTGCCCTGAAAGCGCAGTGGCTCCGTGGCGGAAGCTGACTGACCTCCAGGCGAGTCCCGCGGGGCACAGGGCGGCCCCGCGCTTGTTTATGGGGGACCAAGGCTTTGCCGTCGTCACCAACTGCTCCCGGCCCCCTGGGTGCTGGCGCCCACCCGCCAGGCCCGAGCAGGGGTCGGTGGTGACGGTGGCAGGTCGGGCGCGGGCGCTTCCGCTGATGGTCCGTTGGTGGTGGGCCCGCTCGTCTGCGGGGGCCCTGGGAGATGTGGTCAGCGGCGTGTCCAGGGCGGGAGACGCCGTGTGCCCGTCTGCCCTGCTCGCCCACCCCTCACGCGGGCCCGCCTCACGCTGCTCCCACCACTTCCTCGTCTCCCCGCCCCTCCAGACTCTCTCAGGCTCTCGAGCACTGAGGTTCAAGCTTGTTCTCGCTAGGCTTCAGCATTTTCTTATAACAGCAAAGAAGGCCTTGAAATTTTATATTCTTTTTTAAAAAAATATATATTTATTATGCACACAAGCTGGGGTACAGGCCAGAGACATGGGGCGGCGAGAGGGTTCCCCAGATACAGAGCGGGGAGCAGAACAGGCGGATCCACTGAAATCCACTGCTGAGGGGAGCAGCGGGCGAGGCAGGAGAGGTCTGCCGCACCATGTGGGATTCTCCCCGGCCGGGCGTCGAACTCACGTTGCCGCTGCCGACAGCTGCACAGTGCAGCGCTTAACTGCTGCATCACCGGGGGGCCCTGAAATTTTATATTCTTTATATCGGTTCTCTCATTTCTCCTCTTCTTCCGCTTCACTGGGCCTTGCTCTTAGACTCAACCATATGAAATTACTGATGTTTGACGTTTTTTGCCCTGTAAAATGGCATTGGCAAATGTTTCAAATCAACATTACATTCTCAACTTTTCTCCTGAAAGGATCCTAGATCTCCTTTCAGTAACTGTGTCCCCAGCCTACAGGGGACAGAGATTCCTTTGAGAATCAAACCAAAGGGAAGAGGCAGAGAAACAGGCAGCGTTTCTTTGTGAATTCCTATTACCTGCTGTGTTTAGGGCCTGCCTGTGCCGTAAGAGTGAGCTCGTGTGTCACCTCTTCCCTGAAGCTGAATTATGACGTCTTCCTTCTGGTTATTTGCTAAAAGCTTTCTCATACATTATCTCATTTAATTGCTTCGAGGAATTGGGTTTATTTCTGCCTCTAAATTAATGGGATAATGAGAGTTATAGGTCCCTACTTCAGCTTAACTGCCAGGAAACTTGGACAAGCATTTGTGATGAGTAGAATAATTGTTTGTGTTTTTTGTCGGTATATTTGTCTTGTGCAAAAACATATTTTCCTTATTAATTTTTGATAATGGCCATGTTTGTTTCAAGTTTCTTTAAGAGGGGAAAACTCGCAAGTGCTTTTTAAAAATGATGGGAGAGAAAACAAATCGTTTTAATGGCATCATGACCAAATCTTTTGAGAAAGATTTTATCATCTTCATCTTACACATGTAGAACCTGAAGGCCGTAAAAATTAAGATTTTTCTGAGCCTGACGTGGTAGCAGGGATTGGAGGCAGGTTCCTGTCCAGCTCTGGCTGGTGTTCCTTCCTGCCTGTTCCAAGCAGCTCATTATCACTTTAATCTCTTCCCTCACAATTGTACATGACTCATACTCCAAGAGACCCGAATATTTTCTATCTTATTTATTATTATAGATGCATGAGTATCATGTCCTTAAAAGGAAATCCCTGTGTATTTTTTTTTTTTTATCAAATTCTGGTTAGGTTTGTTCTATTAAAATGAATTGCTAAGTTTTCAGAGAGGGAAACAGGCAAAAAGCCCTTTAAAAAGTAGCTATGAGAGAGGGACTGGTAAAAGACTATTGTGGACTCAATATAAATTAACTTGCATTCTCTAAACTTTAAAAAATCGGTGGGAGGAGAGATTCCCCCACTGTGGGCCTGTCCTACCACGAGGCATTTACTTGGACCTGGGGGAGTCAGAGAGCCCAATATTTCCTTTACCTTAAGACCCCCCTATTCTTACCTCTGCAGAGAATTAAACGTCAGGGCCCAGAGATACCAGGAAAGGCAGCTTTAAGGACAGAGTGTGCCCTTGAGCCAGCAACATAAAAAAAATCACCTGGGAACCTACCAGAAATGCAGATTCCTGGGCCCAGCGCCAGATGACAGATGGGAACAGCCGAGGAGGGATTTGACAATCTGTGACTTCACCTCTGAAGCCCTCAGGTTTTTCTAATAAGCCCTAAGTCCATTTGGCTTAAAACCACCGCTGACATCCTCTGGAAGCCACTTTTGCATTGAATAGGAACTGGGTGGTTAAAACGTCTCTAAGCAAATTAAAAATGCTAATGAGTGAAATGAATGCTCTTGTCCTACAAGGCAAACAAAACAGGCAAACAAAAAAGCCCTCACAAGTTCCTGGTTAAAGACCAGAAGAAAGTTGCCTGGTAAGGAAATGATCTTTCTGAGAGGCCAGCTGGCTCTGCAGTGCTGCTTGGGGGGAGAAAACGGGGGCGAGGAGGGGCTGTTTTCTGGGGCCAGCCTCTGGCTGTGTTGGCTGAAGTATCGGCTCAGTCCAGCTGTGTCACTCTCTTCTATAACGTAGAGCAAGTGTTGCAGGTTAAAAAAAATATTATCACTAGAAATTAGGCAATTTACGCTTTGTAAAAACGTTGTAGAAAAAGTGTTAGCAACTGCCTTGCAGATTAAATTCTTGGGTGTTCTCGTGGTCAGACCTAGAGCGTCCACGCTTCCTGGCTGGCCTCTCTCAAAGCAGCAGCCCGGCGGCCTCGACGGGCGCAGTGGACGGCAGGCCCCTCCCGTGCGGCTCGCTGTGCCGTGGCACCCAGCACCCACACAGCTGGGGAAGGACGGAGGGGCGGGTCCCCCCGCTGGCAGGGAGCTGGGAGGCCAGAGGCCGGTCCTGGAGTCAGTGGAGCACCGAGGTCAAGAGCAGGGGCTTGGAGCCCCCCGGAACTTGGCGGACAGAGCGCTTGTGAGCTGCGGGCAGCCCCTGGCAGCGCTGCGTCCTCCTGCCCGAAGCGGGGCTGGCGGCGACACTGCTTTGAGAATAGATGGGTTAGTTCAGGGGTCCTCAGCCCTTTGGTCTTAGGGTCCCTTTACACTCTCAACAACTTTTGAAGACCCCGAAGAGGTTTTTTTTTTTCACTTGTGTGGGTGACAGTTATCAATATTGCATTAGGAAGCAAAACGTCGTTTACAAAAGTATTAACATCAACATCTCTTAATGAGAAATAACTGCTTTCCAAAACCAAGTTGGGCAAGAAGCTTGCTACTGTGGTATTTCTTGAGCGCTTGGCTTAGCAGCAGGCCGTGGATGGCGATGTCTGCCTTGTCACTGAGTTTGCGCCTCTCCCCACTGCACACCATAGAGTTTCTGGGGAGCTCCACTGTCTACTGGGGGGGGGGGTGTTGGCTCGAAAACAAGAAGTGATGTCTTAGAAATGTCAGGAAATGTTCAAACTCACATGACACTTTGAAAACCTTGTAGGACCATTCTGGGGTTCCCTGGGGCACACTTTGGGAACTGACAGGTTTCTTATACTGCTATGCCCCTCGTGCGCCCCGATACTAGACTATGGCTACAGGCGCCCCACCAGCTCGGAGACGCAGGTCAGAGGCCTGCCCTACACGTGCGTGAGGCAGGACGCTGAGAGCCAGGCCCGCTCCCTCGGGGCCCTCACAGCGGTCTCTGCCGCCGCCGCGACCGGGCCAGGCTGGGCCTCTCGTGTGGCCTCTCGTGTGGCCTCTCCGGTGGCCAGGGAGCGGCCTCAAGCCCGGGCAGTGCCTCAGGCCGCAGCTGGGCGTGGGCGCACGTCCTGACATGAGCATGCGGCGGGCGGGGAGTCCAGAGGTGCCTTGTCCCCTCGGGGGCCAGGCCCTCGCCGCTTCCTTGTCTCATCTGTCTCCTGGGGTCATCCTGCGGGGCCCCTCGGGGTCGTGCTGGGGCCAGCACTTAGGATCTTGACTGAGAGCAGAGTCGGGGTACGGCGGGGCTGGCGGGCCGAGAGGCCGGGCCGGTGCGGGGTGGAGCCCCGTGGACGGTCCGGCAGTGCGGTCAGAGCTGGGGCGCGGCCTGTCGGGCCGTGTGGCGAGCAGCTGGCCCCGCCACCTTCCCCGGCCTCTGCGAGTCCAAGGGCCGTGATGCGCGCAGTGGGCCGGCGCTGCAGCAAGCTGCCGCGTTGGTCTGCGGCGTGGACGCGCTTTCCTCTGAGCACCCATTAAACACCCGGCGTGCTCTGAGCCCCCAATCTGCGTCTCCGTCGTCGGTCACCAAAGGGGAGCCAGGGCCCAGCGGCAGTGGGGGATGGAGCCGTTCTCGGGCTCGCCCCGCCCCTTTGGCCCCCGCAGAGCTCGAGGCCACAGGTCGAGGGCGAAGGGCAGGGCCGGGACCGGGGACCTGCCCTGGGCTGGCGCCCCTCAGAGCTGGTCCTCGCCGGCTCAGGGCAGCTCGGAGCAAGATGAGGTCGCGTGGGGACGGCCGGGAGGCGGCCGGGGCCAGAGCGACCAGTACCGGCCAAGGCGGGGGCGCAGGTGTCTGAAATATGGCACAGAAGAGTCTAGAAAGCCAGTGGGGGCAGGGCAGTGCAGAAAGTGGGAGATCGGGAGCATGGCAGAGGTGGCCCTGCCGTTTAAATGTTCCCTGGTGCCCACGGGGCAGAACCATCATCATGCGGTGCCTGTTGATCGAGGGCCTGTTCTGCGTCAGGTGGTGCTGTCCAGGCATCGGTTACTCCGGGAGGGCCTTCGAGGAGTCTCAGCTTTCACGGGAGGAAGAAAACAAAGGCAGAGAGGAGATGAAGACCAGTAATAAAATACCTGGTACTAGCTGCAGAGGCTGAGCCACACAGGGGAGGGGCTAGGGCGCTTTAGTGGCGCCGGTTTTTAGTGGGATGGTGGGTGGTCTCAGTGAGAAGACAGCGTGTGAGCACAGACCTGTATGTCGGAGGTGAGGAGGCAAATCCTGCAGCTGACTGGAGAGGGCATTGGAGGGGAGAGGGGGAGCAGGTGCAAAGGCCCTGCGGCGGGGGTGTCCTGAAGAGCAGAGAGGAGCAGGAGGGGCCGGAACACGGTGAGCCCCCGAGACGGGCGAAGGACACCTTGGGCCTTGTCGGTCGTTCTGATGACTGTGCCTCTCGCTCCAAGTGATGTGCGCAGCTGAGGGAGGGTTTAAGCAAAGGGGTGGCGTGATCTGGATGGTTTTTTAAAAGAAATAGAAAGGGGAAGTGCTGGTAGAAGCAGCGAGAGCAGGCGGGAGGCTGAATCCGCAGTCCAGGGGCAGGGGTGAGCGGCTTGGACCAGGCGGGAGCAGTGGCGAGGGGAGAAGCGGCTGGACTCCCGCTGTGGTTTGGAGCTTGGCCGGGACCGTCCTGGGCAGACTGGACGGGGGGGGCGGGGACGAGGCGGAAAGGCTGACTCCGAATTTCTTGGCTTGAGCAGCCCGAAGGCCAGAGGTGGCCGCTGAAGTGGACGGGAGACGGGGAGGGCGGGGTTCAGGAGGCGGGGCTTGGGCTTGCTGAGTGTGAGGTCTCCTGGCGGACAGGCCAAGCAGAGGGCTGGAGAGGGCCGGGGGCAGGGCCCGAGGGGTGGCCTGGGAAGCGCAGAGGGAGAGGGGTGCAGCCGCCCCTTCCGCAGGGGAAACGAGGGGACGTGGCAGAGCCAGCCTCAGCCCTGGCCTAGACCCAGACCAGCGGGCGCCGCGGCAGCCGAGTCTCCCTGGCGGGGCGGGCAGCGGGGGCTGCCCTCACAGGCGCACGTGGAACGCGCTGCCTCCGGGGCCGCAGGAGGCGAGGCCTGCTGGGGCGGGTGGACGTTGGTGTTCCCGGCCGGCCCTCTGGCCTCATCGTCCCGGCCTCTGCGCGGCTGCGGCCCTCCGGAGCGAGGCTGGCAGACGGGCAGCTCCGTGTGAGGCCTGCAGGGCACCAGCCCGCAGGGACGCAGAGCGGCCTGTCCAGCCTCCCGCCTTCCCAGGGGAGCTGGGTCCAGAGTGGGCGTCGGACTCGTCCGCATGTGAAGCTTCGTGCCCCGCGGAGAGTGACCTTGGCCAGGCGGACCCCCGGCCGCCGCCAGCCCGAGCGCTCGCTCCCGGCCTGCTCCCCGCGGGCTCTGCTGCCAAATCGGGATTCAGAGGCCGACTGGCAGCGGAGGTCACTCAGCCCTCTGGCAGTCGGCTCCCCGCTCCTGGGCGGCCAGGGCTGCCTCGAGAAATCGCTTCCTACGTGAACGGTGCGGCTTTGCTTTGCGGCCCCGCCCTCGGGGTGCAGTGAGCTTGCTGGCGTCCGCCGAGCCCCTCCCCGCCCCGGCGTCTCCCGAGGCCGCCCGGGCCCACGCCGGCCCCTTCGTCCGCTGCCAGCCCTCTGTCCTTCCGGTTGTCTCGGTCGCATTCTCTCGGCTGCTCCGGAAGCCTCTGGATTTCTCCTTAAGGGTCCGCTCCGGGACGCCTGCCGGAGGAGCTGAGGTCACCCCTGCCCTCGGGTGACCCGGGAAGTCAGGCAGGAGCCCCGATTGCAGGACACTGAGTTCGAGGGTCAGCATCTCTCAGGCCGGGGAGGCCGTGGCCTCGGGAAGTGGGCAGAGGGACAGCGCCCCTCGGCCCGGCTCTGGGAGGAGCCCGTAGTCACGCCTGCCGCCCCCCAAGTCACCCGGGACCTCCAAGCCGGGGCCAGCAAACCCGCTTCCGCCCAGTCCCGTCCAAGCAGGCACGCTGGGCCAGCCCTCCCCGAACGCCTGGCGCCCCCGGCCCGTCTGGCTCGTGCTCTGTCCGCCCTGCGCCTCGTGGGTGCGGACAGGTGGGGGCCACGCAGCCCGCCCCCCGCATTCTCCTCCGCGAGCCTGTCCCTTCCCTGCGGACAGCCGACTGCGTCGCGGGGCTGCAGCGACCCTCCGGGGCCGTCTCCGCCGCCAGGCCGGGCGCAGCTCTGCCTCTGCGCGAGGGGCGAGCCCAGACGGAGGAGGCAGGCGCCCTGTGCCCTCTGCGCCGGTGTCGCGGCCTGGCCTGCCCTGTCCCGGCTCCTGCCTCCCGCAGAAAGGGGTGCTGGGCGGGGCAGCGGTCTCTGGGCCCGGACCGGGCCTCCCTACTCTCGTCCCGTGTATTTTAAAGGCTCCTGTGTTGTTTATCTCCCCGCCGCGCTGCTTCCGGCGCAGGAGGGCACCAGACCAGGCCGCGCTGCAGTGGTCTGCAGGCAGGAGCCCGGCCTCTGGGGGCGCAGGGCGGCGGGTGCTGCTGGCCGGGGCTCCGAGCCGCGGCCCAGAGCCGGCAGTGTGGGGTGCCGGGCGCGGCTGGGCAGAAGCACATTCTCCGCCCCCAGACCCTGGTTCTCGGCAGCGTCTTCCCCTCTGCTCCAGAGCGCCGCTCCTGGGCGGCTTGGCTGGAGGGCTGCCGGGGGCGGTGGGAGCAGATGGCCTCGTGGTCCTGTGCGCTCCCGGCCAGAGCCCAGCGACCGGCAATCCTGAGAGTCGTTAAGGGCCGGTGCTGGCCGCGGACACTGCCCCGTCCTTCTGCAGGCCCCTGCTCCGAGGCGCTGCTGCGTTTGCGCTCCGTGCCCCGCGCTCCGGAGGGCCCTGGAAGGCACGCTGGCCCCAGTAGAAGCGGCGCTGGTGTGAGCTGGTGCGCAGACAGCTGGTCTGGCCGCCGGTGCCTTTGGGCCTCGTGTCCCGGTGGGCGGGAAGGAGCCCCCCACTCCCAGAAAGGCCCGAAGAGCCTGATGCGGGCTGAGCGGAGCGGACCGGCGTCTCTCTGCTCCTCGGGAAGCCGAGCGCTGAGAGGCGGGTTGCTCCTGACCACAGCAAGGGCGTCTGCTATCCGATGCTTTGTGCCGCCTCCTTTCCCGCGCAGACCCCCGGAGAGGGGAACAGAATTTACCCCCACATGGTGCTCGCATGGCTTTCGCTGGCCTGTGCGGGGCCTTCCGGAGGAAGCCGCTGGAGAGCCGCAGCTCTGGGGGTGCTGGCGCCGTGGAGTCCCGGCAGCCCGGCCCCCGGCCAGAGCAGGTGCTCCGGAAATGCTCCTGGAGCCCAGGGCACTTCAGGCCCTCCCACACCCCCTGGATCCCCACGGCCAGCTCCTCGGGTGCAGAGGCTGACCTCCCCTTTCTGAATGGGAGCGAGACCGAGCCCAGAGTGCTGAGGTGCGCCGGTTCCAGGCAGGGGAGGGCGGGTGAGCCGGGAACAGTGCTGGCTCGCACCTCCTCGGCGGCCGGCAGCAGGGCGTGGGCAGGGATGGAAGAGGGGCGGCCGGCCCCCCGCAGACTAGGTGGTCTCCCCTCGTCCTCCGACAGCACGCTCTCCAGGGGAGACACGGACTCAGAGACAGAGGAAACTTGAAGGGCCATGCGTGGCCACGAGGAGGGGCCGCGTGGCTGGCGCCAGTGTCACCGCGCGCCCGTCGCCTGCAGTCGGGCTGGGCCGGGGCGGCCTGACCCAGGGCTCCGTCCTTCCCGAGGACGCCTGGAGGTCTCCGGCTGCTGAGGGCAGCCAGCGGGGAGCCGGCCAGGCCGGGATCCCGGCCATGCCACATCTGGGAGGGGCTGCCCCTTGGCGCTTCTTGGGCAATCTTGACGTCTGGCTGGTCTCGCCAGCCCGGCCTCCCGCTGCTCTTCCTGCCGCTCGGCGCCTGCCAGCATCTGACCCCGCTCAGGGCCGGTGGCACGGGGAGCCAAGAGTGGGTGTGAGAGACAGGGCTTTTCGCGTGTGCCAGGAAACAGGTGTAGGGTCTTTGGTTCTCACCCAAATGACAGCTGGACGGGGCCTCACCTCACACCGGGCAGCTGCGCGCCCGGAGGGCCCGTTTGTTTCGGCCTGTTGTTGAAGCTTGGCTGGCTGCAGGGAACTCTAGCCAGGGGGTCTGTGAAGCAGGAGAGCCTGGGGCGGCCGGGGGCTCGGCCCCTCTGCAGAGGGCTTCGCTTCGGGGGCAGGGGCCGGCTGGGGGCCGGGAGGTGGCTGAGAAGCCGAAGGGCACGGGCGGTCCCGAGAGACCCACGCCCCGCAACCGGAACAAAGAACACTCTGAACCCTCAGCCTGCGGCGTGTTTGTTGATCGACTTATCCAGAGCCCGGGCCAGCCGCTTTTGTTCCAGAGGATTTCATGGATTAACTCCCTGGGCTTCGGGAAATTGTTTTCCTTTCGAGAAAGGGAGTTTGGGGGCACAGAGAAAATGCTTCTGGGTACCAGGGAGGCGGGGGAGGGCTGCAGGACTGTGGAGGGCTGGAGGTCGTGGACCCTTTGCTGGATGGCCGGGACCTAGGGGTCAGTCGTGGTGTCCACACCCCCAGGGATGCTCTGGGCGCCCGTCCAGGCGGCCCGTGGCGTGGCAGGAGCAGTGTGGACGCCGGGGGCCAGAGCGCCAGGCACCGGGCTGGACGCAGCAAAGACCCGAGCTGGAGGTTGCCGGGCGCCGGGTAGGTTTCCCAGGGAGACCGTGGCTGGAAACGCCATCTGCCCAGGACCGTGTAGTCCCAGAAGAGGCGAGGGAGAGGACGAGGTGGTCCTCGCCGTCCCACTTAATCGGGGCTCTGCTCGCTCGGGCCGAGCTTTCCGTCCCCGAAGTGGAAGAGATGGCAAGGGCTCTCCTGGCTCAGGGGTGTCTTAGAAAAGGGGGGCCGCCTCCCCGGGCCAGCCCCGCCCCCGCCCAGGGCCCGGGGTCTCGGGGGCCAGCCTAGCCCTGCCGCTGCTCTCCCCGCAGCGGGCCCGGCCGGCCCGTGCGTCGTGGGGAAGGCGCGTGACAGGCACCTGATCGAACACTCATACTTTGGCAAAACACTGACAGTCACAAAATGCCTCCGCATCACTCAGGGAAGGGCGAGCAGCGAGCGAAATGACTTCAGTGTGCAAAAGCCGCTCCGCGGGGCCGGGAGGGGACACTGATCCTGAGCCAGGAGCAGCAGCAGGGATCAGCGCTTGATTTACAGGCTGCTGAAGGGGAGCAACCGGGCATCGCCTGCCCGAGCCCCACCACACACGCGTGCCCAGGAGACGGCCGCCCAGGCGCAAAGCCGTCCCCGCTCTGTCGGGGCGAGCTCAAAGTGCCCGGCCCAGGCCGAGGGCGGAGCAGGCCGAGCGCCGGGCTTCAGGGTGCCGCATCCTGCAGCCCTTTGGCCGCAGCTGGTCTGTGGGTGACCTTGTGAGAGAGTGTGGCGACGCCCGACTGCCCGTGAGAGGCTTGGACGCAGCCCCTCCTGGAAGCAAGGGAGTTTGATTTTATCTAGAAACTTCCCTTCACTTAACACTTTGTGCGCTGGTGCCCTTTAAATTCCCCAGCCCTCGGGGCCGGCCATTGTCTGTGCCACGGCACGGATGGTAGAAGCATTCAGTAAAACACACACAACTCCCGAACGACTGGATATTAAAAAACTGCAGTATCTCTCGTAAAACACCTGACACTTTCACCAAATCAATGTGCAAAGCTTCTAGACTGAGGACGATCAAAGAAACAGCTCCTCATAGCTCCAAATAATCCACCGTGGCGTGAAACACCGGATGCCAGATGAACACGTGTGAATACGTGAGCGGCCGCCTGACACTGGAGACGACCACACGCACTGACACGTGAGCGGCCGCAGCGTGTTAACACGGCTGGAGCACCGGAGAGGGGGCCTCACAGTCCGGGACTGGGATTCTCCACAGACGACTCAGCTGGAATGGCCTTCGCGAGGGCGAGTTCACAGAGGGACGCGGGAACCAGCGGGCAGCTCGAGCACCTGGGGCTGGTGGGGGAAGCTCGCAGCCCGCTGGCCGGAGGGAGCTGGGGCTGGACGCTCTGGGGCAAGGATGGACCAGGGGCCACATGGGGCGGGAGAAAATGCCCCGACTCCTCCCTCGGCCTCTGCACCAGGGTCTTGGGGTTTCTCATTGGCCAAACCAACCTGAGGCCAGACAGCAGGGGACCCAGAGGTGTCAGCCTTCCGGGGCCCCGGGCAGCGTGGGGTCGGAGAAGAGCAGGCGGGGGCAGGCAGGGGAGCGGAGCGTGCGCGTGACATGAGCTCGTGGGACCAACTCTGGAAGGCTCTTCCTCAGAAGGGGGTTCATCAAGACGTTACCCCCTTTCAAATTATTCTACCCCGAGACTAGCATGTCTGCTTTGCAGAACATACTGAAAAAACGATGATGGAATTCAGAAATCCCCGTACAAAGACTACTCCGAAGCAGCAGCCTCCTGAGGGCAGGCCTGGGTCTGCTATGTCCAGCTGTGCTGAAGGACGGGCCAGCACTCGCCGTGCACAGCACCTCTACGTCAGAGCAGGCGCGCCCACGCACCCAGGGGGCCGCCGTTCTGCATCCCAGCACTGGAGGGTGAAAAATGGCGCTGGGGCGGCCATTCTGCCCAGTGGCCTGAGTTCTCAGGGAGAGAAAACGAGTGGGGCTGGCTCCCTGGGGGCCACGGGCACGCTAGGGGACAGCGAGCCCTCGGCAGTGACCGACTGCCCCGGGCGACCCAGCGGGGCGTGGAACACTGAGCACAGGAGCCAGGGAGCAGAGGCGGAAGTCACTGGGCATTACTGGCTGTGACACTCTCCCCAGAAGGACTCCTGGCCCCTGAATGTCTCTGTCCCCCGAGGCCACTCCCCGCGCTTGGCCACTGTTCAGACTGTCCTTTGGGGTGAAGTCTTCGTCTACCGAGGAGGGAGCTTGTGAGTCCTGAGCAAGTCTGCAGGCTGCACGGTCTGTCCCTCCCTGCCCAGGAGGAAGGGTGGGTCAACATGAGGGCCGCTGGGCCCTGCGTCTGGGGGAGCACCAGGCACCCCTTTGCCAGGGCGGGCAGCCTCTGGCTTTCTCTCCAGGACGGCATGCACTGTCTGGGGCCACGGCCGGCGCGGTTCCTTTCCTGTAACTGTCTCTTGCTTGCCAGGGCCTCTCGGGCGCCGTCCCCCGTGGCGCCCAGGACAGCAGGCCCTGCCCTGTCCAGCGCTGGGAGGGCTGGCTGCCCCGCAGGGCCGAGCGTGGAATCTAGCTCATGCTGTCAGTGCCAATTTGGAGGAAATGCACATTGCCCTCCGCTTTTCTATTGCGCTTTCCCAGCTCTGTCCCGAGTGGAAAACATTTCTGTAGTTTGAAGTCGGAGGTGGAGCCCTGCGCTGGCATTTCCCTTTTGGACGCGAGCGGGAAGTGGAGACAGCCCTGAGCCTCGGGAGGCCCGAGAGGGCGCCGCCCGCCCGGCCTGCCGCAGCCTGACTTCAAGTCCGGGTGTCACCACTTACTGGCTGGCCGGACGGTATTGGACCCCGTAGTCCCCCCACTTCCCGGCCTGTAAGATGGCAATAATCTTGCGTCTGCCTTGCAGACTCTGATGTGGAGACTGGATGGTTTAAGGGGTAGGAAGGGCAGCGAATGGCACTGGGCGCACGGCCCAGCCTGGGTGACCGCTGGCCAAGGGCACTGCCAGGCTCCGTGTCTGCGCCTTGGGGGAGCGCGCCCGGGGGCAAATACTGCTGCAGCGGAGGAGATGGCCTGGCCCCGCCCCACCCCTCCTCCCTCAGCTCCTCCTCACCCACACCCGCCCTCGCCCGGGAACTCGTGGGCCCCACAGTTCGCTTCTGCCTGCGGCGGGCTCCCGTCGCCCCGCACTGTGCTGGGACACGGGGAAGGGGTCGCAGCGGCGGCTCCGGGCTGCGGTGCGGCGGGAGCTGAGTCAGCGCAGCGGCGCTGGGGCGCCCCCATGGGGGTCCCCTTGTTTCTCAGGGTGCATCGTCACTCTGCTGAGACCATGAGACGGGAGCCCAGGGCATGCTGAGCCGCCCCGATCCTCCGGAGCCGGGGTCCCTTTGCCACGCGGCCGCATGCGGGGGCCGCTGCGGCCTTCTGTTCTGGTCAGCACCCGGCCACAGGCCCGGAGCCGGCCAGAGCAGGCCCACGCGAGGAGGCGCCCGTCTGCGGGCACCGAGGCTCTGAGCCGGCCCCTCCACACCTCCGCAGTGTCACGCTTGACCCTTGTCCCCGTAGAAGCAGACGTCTCGATGGCACGTGGCTCGGGCAGCACCTTCGGGGCCGTCCTGCCGCAGGCGCGCCCGCAGGCAGCTGCGTGGGCGGAATGGTGCTGACCGGCAGGCTCGGTGTTCAGCAGCGACCAGGCTTGGGGCTCACGGTGGGGGACCCCAGCATCCTCTGAGACTGTGGGTACCCCGTGTCACTTCTTCCTTTACAGCAGCAGGTCATCTCTGTCTGTCCCATTTGTGAGTGGACAGCAGACACTAGCTCAGAAAGCACAGGGTGCCAGCTGCTCTCCCTCCGGAGTAGTCTTTTTATTTTATTTTTTAAAGATTTATTGATGCATGCAAGCTGGGGTGTAGGCCAGAGGTGGGGTGGTGAGAGGGTGTCTCCCCAGAGACAGAGCGGGGAGAAGAACAGGCAGATCCACTGAAACCCACTGCTGAGGGGGCAGCGGGGAGAGAGGAGGGGTCTGCTGCGCCCTGTGGGAAGCTCCCTGGCCGGGGATCGAACTCGTGCTGCAGTGGCTGGGACAGCTTCATGGGCTGAGACTTAACCCCTGCGCCCCAGGGAGGCCCTCTCCTGAGTAGTCTCACTAAAAAAAGCCCCGTTGGCTTCCTTTGTCCGACCATGGAGTATCTCTTGCCATTTCTGAGCTGTGCGCACCCACCCGCTTTGGGTCATATTGGGGTGCTGGAAATGTCATGATGCATTTTTCCGTGTTTTTCCAAGACATCCGAACAGAAGGAGGCCTGTGCCAGAGCGGGCGTGTCCCTTCGCGCCACCGAGAGAGGTCCCTGCCACTCCCGAGGACCGGGCTGCGCCCCACTCTCCCGGGGGGGGGGGGGGGGGGCCCGAGGGCGCAGGCCTCTCCGCTCTCAGTCCGGACCCCAGAAAGCGCCGCCGCGGTGACCACGAACGCGTGGCGGGTGCTGGGTGTCCGCCCGTGTGGCCACTCGTCCCCCCCGCGACAGCAAGGCCGGCCTCGCGGGCCCTGTTTTCAAGGGCAGCTCTGAGGCCCACAGACCCGGAGCCTCTTAGCCAAGGCCGCGGAAGTAGCCGGCGGAGCTGGACCTGCGGGCCTGGACCGCTGCCGGCGGCTGCGGCTGGGACGGGAGCCGCCTCCCCCAACCCTCAGGGGAGCTGGGGGCAGACAGGTCCCAGGCGCCGGGCGGCCACAGCGCCCCGGCCCGCCCGCCCTGCTGGCTTCTCAGCAGGCCCGACGGCAGTGGCAGCCGCGGATCGGCGCCGCCCGGCAGGAGAGCGCGCGACTGGGAGGGCTGTAATTACCTCGTGCCGCGTTTGCACATTTCTCTGCTGTCAGAATGGTGTTTCCGATCTGTTTGGATCTGCTTGAAAATGAGCGGCCGCGGTGCGTCGGGCGCGAGTCTTCGTCCCGCCAGCGCGCGCCCTGCCCCGTGCGGGCGCCCCTCCTTGCCGGGTGCATGTGAGCCCATCGGCCATCGGTGCCCTGGCTCCTCCCAGGAGCCTGCAGGGCTGCCCTGGAGCGGTGTCTCCCGGCAGGTCCGTGCCCCTGCACTCGGCCCAGCGAGCCCACAGCCTGGCCGCAGGCCTCGGTCCGGGCTGCTCCTGGACCCCACGGCCCCGCCCCGCACGTGGCCCCGCCCCGCCGGCGACCCCAGTCCGCTCGCTGCCCCGCGGCCCTGGCCCCACCCTGGACGGTCGCCTCTGCCCGGCCTCAGGCTCGCGCGCCCTCCTGGGCCCAGGCAGGGACCCGGCTCCGCCCCAGCCTGCAGCGCCCCGTGTCTTTGTGCCGCCGTCCAGTCCCGCTCAGACCGCGCGGCGGCCTCTCCCCACGTCGGGCGCGACGGGCGGGGGTCCCACAGTGCCCGGAAGTGGCCGCGGGGGGATGTCCGCCCTGAGGACGCGTGCTTGGTCTCCGGGTGTCCAGCAGCCCGTCCTGATGACCTCTCCGGAAATAAGAGTTTTAGAACCGGGAGGCGACCCCGACGTCATTAGGCCCAGTGACATGATAATTCAGAGATAAAGAAAATGCAAGTGCGGAGCAGGGGCAGGGGCGGCCGGCGCTCAGCGGTCGGGACGTCTGGACGCGGCCCATCTGCTGCCCCCTCGCGGCCAGCGGCTCCGAACTGGGCTGGCGTCGGCCTCGCCCCCAGACTCCCACCCTTAGCTCCACCTGTTGGAGTCGCTCGGGGATTAGCCTTTTAGAACAAAGATCCCGTCCTCTCCCCAAAATCTGACCCGGAGGGGACCAAAGGGAGGCCTTGGGCAGTGCACGGGAGGACGGTGACCCGCGCCCGCACGCGTACCCCTGATGCGCCCAGGAGGCCGCCTTGCACCCGGCAGCCTAAACACGCAGGCGCCACAGCCGGACGGGTGGACGGAGCCGCCTCACAGCTGGCGCACTGTGTTCCTCAGAGGGCGTGGAAGTGGGGAGCAGGAGTGAAAGCCCCCCCACCCCCCTCCCAACAGCCGGGGTGGGGCTTGGTGGAAGAGAGTCGGGGGGAGGGCACGTTTGCAGCGGGCAGCTCGCGGAAGTGCGGGTCCAGCTGGGCTGCAGGCAGGGCGCAGCAGGCCAGGATGTCTGAAGCTGGGTGTCTGAACCGGGGGTTCAGGGGCCGAGGACCAGAGAGGGTCTCAAACCCCAACTCCAGCGAGGCATTGCACCTGCCCGCGGGAGGCCAGCCTGCCCCCTCTGGATTCCTTCTAGCACATCTCGGGGTGCAGTCTCTGCAAGAGGGAAGCCTTGGGTTGTCCTATCAGAAGCCAGACCCTGATAACAACGCACATGATAGCGCTGCATGCTTTGTAAGCAGCTGATGTGTTAGGGTGCTCCCGAAGCCACACAGGGGGGTGGGTGTTGTTATCGCCCCACTTTACAGATGGAGAAACTCAGGGAGGCACCGAGAGCCAGGGCTTGAAAGCGTCATCATTAAAGTTACTCTTACGCTTCCATTGCTCAACCCAAGTCCTAGAACCGTTTAGTTAGCTCTTTCTCTCCTTCTAGCAGACACACATGCGCGCAGACACACACACACACATGCACACGCGCACACACACACACGCACACACGCACGCACACACACACATGCGCGCAGACGCACACACACATGCACACGCGCGCGCACACACACACACACACGCACACGCACACCCCTCTCTTTTGCGCTGCATACTGGTAGGAAGGGGACCCTGCTCCAGCTTCTCAGCAGCACTTTCTCTCTCTGCTCTAACAAAACCACTTTCAGAACCCTCAGCTCTCTCAGAAATCTAGCGAGACTTGAGGCCCCCAAACCCCTACCATGGGCTTCTAGGATGAACTCCAAACGGAGCCCCTCACACCCCTTTCGGGGGCCCAGAGGCCTCCTGCCTGAGGCCTTGGCCTCTGCGTCTTGACCGGGGTGTCCCAGGCAGCTGGGGGGCCTCCTCTATCTTGCCCCTTCTCCTAACAGAGGCGGCTCCTGCCCTCCCCGCGCCCCTGCTCCCCACACATGGGCTGGTTCCCTCTGCTGCCCCGTGGCTGCTGGTTAACACTTAATTCCGCCCTTGCCCCACTGCAGCCGCAGCGGCAGAGCAGAGCGAGGCCCTTGGCGTCCCTGCAAACGCAGACGCGGCCTGTGTCCGATCCCACGCTGCGCTGTGTGTCCACCGCCCAGGGCAAATGCTGGCCACCAGCGCCCAGACGCGCCTCCCGGTCTGCCTCAGTCCCGGGCCGCGCTCCCTCCCCTGCCCGGCCCTCGTCCCTGCTGCTGCCACGCCCCACAGGCCCAGGCGTGTGCCTGAGCTCGATCCTGCCGGGGAGAGCGAGGGCGCAGTCGCAGGCGTTTGCTCTCTCTCGGCTACCTGCCCTGTGTTTGTAGAGCTGCTTTTGCTCACTGGGGTATCATTTTCCTGCAATCAAGTTTCCTTGTTTTGGGCCTAAGTGCTAGGCTCACCCCGCCCCCTGCCTCTTTTTGTCACTCTAGATTAATGATTCCTCTGGTTTTCTGTAAACGGAATGTTCATGTACTTTGACTCTCTTCTTTCCTTCAGCATCCTTGCTTTGCGCTTCATACATGTTTTTGCAATTATTGGTGGCAATTCCCGCTGAGCGGAGGCCCGCTGGGGAATGGGCCACGATTCGTCTGCCCTCCGGTTGATGAGTGTTGGGCTAGTCCCAGCCTTGGGCTATGTCGCTGTGTGCAAATCTTGTGGACAAATCTTTGTTTGGGCATATGCTTTTTTTTCTCATTGGCAAATACCTAGGAATGGAATCATTTAATCGTATGCTAGTGTGTGTTAGCTCTTAAAGTCACCAAAATGTCTCTCCAAAGTGATGGAGTGCCAGCTGACACTGCCAACACCAGTAGAGGAGAGTTTCACCCCTTTCCCTTCTCACTAAAACCTAGGATGGTCAATACTTTCAATTTTCATCACTGTGATATGGGTACAGTGCTATCTTGTATTTTCAATTTGCATTTTCCTAGTGACTGATACTGAGATCTGGGTACTAGTTTGTTATTAGATGTGTGTTTTGCAAATATTTTATTTGCTCTCAGTCTGTGGCTTGTCTTTTTCTCTCATCCTGTTGGAAATCAGTTTCCATATGTATGTGGATCAATTTCTCGATTCTCTATTCTGTCCCATTGATTTGTCTTTCTTTATATCAGCACCACACAGTTTTGACTATAATAGCTTATAGTAAGTTTTGAAATCAGGTATTGTTAGTACCCCTTCAACTTTGTGCTTTTTTCAAAGTTGTTTGGATTATGGTAGGTCCTTTGCATTCCCCTATGAATTTTAGAATTAGAACACCAGTTTCTACAAAGAAAAGGTTTTGTTTCATGTATTTTTGAAACTCTGTTGATAGGTGTGTAAACTTTGGACTTGTTATATACCTTTGAAGAATTGATCCCTTTGTTGTTATGAAAATATCTTTATACCTGGTGGTATTCTTTGTTCCAAAGTTATCTTTTCTGATACTAGTGTAGCTGCCCTGGTTTTCTTTTGATTCATGTGAATATTATACAACTTTTTCCATCCTTTTACCTTTAACCCATTTGTGTCTTTATACTTAACATCAATTTCTTGTAGGTAGCATCTTGCTTTTATCAAATCAGATGGTTTCTGATTTTTAATTGGGATATTCAGATTATATATATTTAATGATTATTCATATATGGTTCAGTTTATTATCTTGTATGTGTTTTCAATTAGTCTTACATGTTCTCCTTTTTTGCCTCCTTTTGAATTATTTTTAATAAGGCAAAGATTTGTATGATATGAAGAGAAACATGAGTATGAATTGATTGTTTTTAAATTCCATTTAATCTCTTGTTGTCTTATTGGCTGAAATTCTTTGTTTCAGTTGCTTTAGAATTCAGAGCATACATTTTTAGTTCAACATAGTCACTGAATAGTCACTGCCTTTACGTTTAGTGATCTTTTTCTTTTGACCATGCATAATCTAGTCAGTATAATTTTTATCGTAGACATCGTAGTTTTTAATCTCAATCTTCAAGAGCCACTGTATACTTCACACAGCGAGAGATCCCATGAGTGTATACTTACATCTCTCCTTTCCTGACCTGGAACAATTGTCAGACATTTCACTTACACATTTGGTCTGACCTCATAAACATTGTTTTTATTTTTGTTTAAATGGTCTTTTAAAGAAAATCATATATTCATTTAATACTCTTCATTCCTTTAGATCCTTATTCCCATCTCATATCACTTCCCTTCTACTTACAGGACTTCCTTTAACATTTCTTATAGTACAGGCATGCTATAAGGAAATAGATTAGCTTTATATGTCTAAAAAAAAGTCTCTATTTTTCACCTTTATTTTTGAGAGATATTGTCACTCACTATATAGAATTCCAGGTTAACAGTTTTTCCTTTCAGAAATGTGAGGCTGCTGTTTCACTGCTTCTTGCTTACATCATTTCTAATAAGAAATCTGTCTCTCTTGCATGTTGTATACATACCCATGTCTTTATATTCTGATTCATTTTAATCTCTTTTCTTTATCCCTGGTTTAAGCCATTGCTTATGATATGCCTTGGCAAGTAGTTTTCAGGTTTCTTGTGTTTGGGATTTAAGCTTCTTGAATCTGAAATTGTTTCTTGAATTTTTAAAATTAAATTTCGTTAAGTTTTGGCTGTTATTCTACAAATATTTCTATTACTATGCCTTTATGTTTAGTGATCTTTTTCTTTTGACCATGCATAATCTATTCAGTATATTTTTTATCGTAGACATTGTAGTTTTTAATCTCTAAAAGGACTATTTTGAGTCTCTAAAAATATTTTTCATGTCTCTACTTAACTTTTTGACCATATGGAATACAGTTGTGATTACAATTTTAATGTCCTTATTTGCTAATTTTAACATCTGTGTCACCCTGGGTCAATTTAGGCTGATTTTTCTCCTAACGATGGGTTGCATTTTCCTGCTTCCTTGTATTGGATGGCAGATGTTGTACATTTTTACCTTGGATAATTTAAAATCCTTATAAATTCAATTAACCCGAAACAGTTTTATAAATATACTTGAACTTTATTTTGGGACTCACTTAAACTACTTGGAAATGATTTGATCCTTTTCTGTCTTGCTTTGAAGATTAGTTGGGCAAAACCATTGCAGCCTTTCCTTCAGGGGTAAATATTTCCCACTACTGAGGCGAGTCTCTTTTGGGTACTCCCGCCAGTGCCCTGTGAATCATGGGTTTTTACAGTCTGGCTAATAGGAACAGGCCGTACCCCAGCTCTGTGTGGGTAGTGTACATGTTCCCTTCAGTTTCCTTGGATGGTTCTGTGGCAGAAAGAACTCAAAGGGACCTGCAGTAATTTCTGCGTCTTCTTGTTTATTCCTTTGCGTAACCCTGAGTGTGAGGAGGCCCTGTGACTGCTTCTCACAGGAGAATATGGCAAGGGCTGCCTTGTCTGTGACCAGGCACTGTGGTACATGGAGGAGATCCGGGCTGTCCCTCACGTGATCGCGTTGTGTAAGACTCCACCTTAGCCCGCCAGAGATGGAGTTTCCTGTGCTCTCGGTGAGCAGGGGCTCACGTGGCAGAAGCCCCGCCTGGCAGGGACTGGGGCTGCCTCCAGAACCCACAGTTGTCACGCAGGCCTGAGGCAGCCTCTCCAGCCGGAAGCAGCCTCCAGATGCCCTGGCCTGGGACGTGATTATCATCATCTGGGCTCTGAGCAGAGGTCCTGCCTCAGGCACAAGCCAGGCCTGAGCTTCTGACCCCAGGAAACATGAGAGGATCAGCATATGCTCTGAGTCAGTGAGATCGTGATCCTTTGTGACACCGTAATAAAAACCAGCGCAGTCCTTCCTTGGCCTCAGGTGGCTTCCTCACACGCATGTCAGCCCTGGGCTGACTTTCCCCAGGGAGGGGCCTCTGCAGGACGCGCTCACTCTCCCTGCAGCCCTTGCTGCCTTCGGAGTCTGGACAGCTTGTCTCCCTAGACTCTAAGTTTGCCTCCTTGGCCCTCTGCAGAGCTCCCTCAGGCGCCCCCACTTTTGCTGTGGCAACACCACTGAGGCAGTGAGCCGGGCAATCGTAGGATTCACCTTCTCTGTTTCCTGTGATGTCGCAGGGATCTCAGGCATTGTCCTTTGTTACCTGATGTCCAGTGTCTTGAAAACGGTTATGTCATCTGCTTATTTCTTTTTGTTGCTCTTGGGTGTTTCAGCAAGAGTGTGAATCTGGCTCCTGTTATCTCATCATGGTCAGAAGCAGAAGTCTCTAGGTCTGTGAGTTTTATCAAATTTATGTCATCACATAACCAAAGTCACTATCACAATAGAAAACCTTTCTCTTATCCCAATAAATCTCTACTATTTTTGTAGTTACTCATTTCCCCCAGCGCCTGGCATCTGCTGATCTGGTTTTGCCTCCAGCTTTGCTTTTTCCAAAACAACCTATAAATGGGATCATATGTAGCATTGAACCTTTTGAGCCTGGTTTCTTTCAATTTAACGAGGTGCTTTTACAAGTCATCCATGTTATCTCATATATCTGTGGTTCACTCTTTTTATTGCCGAGTAGTGTTCCATTATATGGATGGATCCCAATCCTTGCAGTGATTTGGAAGTAATCAGTCCAAAGAGCCATAGATACTAGTAGGTAAGATTAAATTCTATGCAGTCCATCTGTTTTCTTATCTCTGTTGACAGAAACGATACTCTCCTAGAAGCTCCCTCTGATAACGCTTCATGGATTTTATTATACATAGATATTACCTGGGAATCATATTAAAACATCAAGATTTAGGATTTGAATATTGTAGATCTGGGGTGGAGTCTGATAGTCCAAACCTGGGCCAATGCAGCCAGAAACTGCATTTTGAGTAGCAAATGCCAGAATTCAGTGGCATGGTTATTCCTAGCTGCAAGGGAGTCTGGCAAAGTAGCTTGATTTTTTCAGTCTTCACAGTAGAAGTGGGCAAAAGAGAAGCAGGAAAGAGAGTTTGGGCAGCAAACAGTCAGCTAGGATTCTGCTGAAAATGCGGCCACAGAAGTGTCTGAGGCCTGAGGTTGGCTTTCAACAATCGCACCTTTCACCTCTGCAAGGGAAGGCAATAGACCAGTCTATGCTGTGTCTACTCCCAGCAAGGGTGTCGTTGCCTGAAGCCAGCCAGCCCTGTGTGCCAGACCCTGAGTGACTCCAGGGGGCAGGGAGTCCACGTACAAACTTCCTCTCTCAGCACCCAGCACAGCGCCTGGCACCTGGCCGGACCGCAGACGTCTGTGACCCTGAAATGTCACCAGCACATTTTCTTACGCCCGTGCTTCTCGAACTTAACATGTGTACGGCTTGCCCTGTTGGAGGGGGGACCCCTTGGACAATGCAGGTTCTGATTCAGCACCTCCAGGGTGGGGGTCTGGGAGGCTGTGTGGCTGCCCTGGACCCCACTTTTAAGAGAAAGTGCCCAGAACCTGCCGAGCCCAGTCTGTTGCTGCCGTGGCCCAGTGACTCGCACCTCACTCGCGCCGGGCAGGGCTGTCGCGAGCGTGTTGTTGGGTGTCAGGCGCGCACACACGGTGTGGAGGCCCCGGCCTGCTGTCTCCAAGGCAGGGTCCCAGCCGCCTGCAGAGCGCACCCCTGCTTCCTCTGCTCCCTGCCTGCCGAAAACGAAAATGAGCAACTTGCCCAGGGAGCAGAGAGACCAGCCAGCAAATCTTTCAACAGCTCTTAACTTGCCTGGCTCCTGCCTTGAAGCAGGAACACGCCGCCCTCCCAGCTCAACCCCGGCCTCCGGAAGTGATGGGGGCCCTGGGGCCGCAGAGAGGCTGGCCCTCTCAGATGTCTCGGCGGCCCTGGCCCAGGGTGGGCTTCGGCCGCCAGTGGGGGCAGCTGGGGAGAGGGAGGGCGGGCGAAGGACATCTTCTGTGAGTATTTGTGCCCAGGGGAAAAACAAAATTCTCTGGAGAGAAGCTCTGGATCTTTTTTTTTTTAAGTAGTGGGAACTGAGTTACTGGAATTTCTTCTGAATTAAAAGCCAAACAAAAAGTTTCTTGTGGTTTCAGTTACACAAGAGGCTGCTGCCAAGATGGAATGAATGAGAAGGACTGCTGAAAGGAGGAGACAGTGGGGGGCTGGGGTGAGGAGGGAGACTGCACGACTGAGGCCTCACCAGGCAGCGTCCTCGGGGGGCAGCTGCCCACTCCTCTGCGGCCAGCCACGCTGGTCGTCCAGGATCAAAATGAAAACCAGGGAGGGGGACGTGACAGTGGCGTGCGGGCCGACAGGCGCACGTGCGAATGATTATCGTGTCTTTGTAGTCACCATAATTCAGGGCTTTGCCCTGATCGGGCCTGGCTTTGCTGCCTCCTGACTGGTCGCCGTGGACCAGACAGTTCTGCCCCGAGCTGCAAGGGGCTCGGCTTGGCTCAGGCGTGAGGCTGCATCCAGGCCGCTGCCCCGGGGCAGGGGGATTAGCTTGGCTGGTCACCCCCAAACTTCATCTTTCAAGTCTCCCCCCACGACCTGTCTGGGAGCCCCAGAGTGAGCCCCAGGCGAGAGCTGTGTCTCCTTCTTCAGCCTGCCCTCCGCTGGGAGTGCTCCCTGGGGGCCTGGGTGGGCCTCCTGCAGTGGGCAGCTTCTGCCCGGGGAGCCAGGGGCCACCAAGTGCTGGCAGCAACTGGCCTCAGAACCCTGTCTCCTCCCTAGCAGGCTCCAGGCCTCTCCGTCCTGCCCCCGCGCATCTACCTAGTGGGAACCTGCCCTTCCTGGGGTCAAATGGTGGGGAGGTCTCAGCAGACTGAACTCACCGCTCTGGACTCTGCCCTCAGATGGCCAGATCCGTGGCTTCTAACGGGCCTTGGTGGGAGCATGGTCGCCATGGAAACTGGCCAAAGCTGCAAATCAGGGCCTCCCTCGCAGACTCAGCTGCCAGCTGCTAAATTCTTACCCACACTCCAGTGGCTACGACCGATTGGGCTGCGCCTTGAAGGAAGGCGCTCCGTGACGGACACCCCCTTAGGACGCCCCCTCTCCCCGAGGGGGCTGCGGGGGCCTCCTGCTCGAGGACTCTGCTCTGGGGAGACCTCGGCTTACCCCAAGCTGGGCTGGAGACGAGATTGATGTCCCGTGTCCCGTCTCCATCCCTCTCCTGCCATCGCCTGCCCCCCCCTTCTTATCAGACATTATCTCTCTTCTTTCCGTCCAGATCCAGACCTGCTGCCGGTGGCCTGTTCAGAGGCCCCTGGTGGGCACCTGGGCCTTTGGGGGTTGTTTTACTCCGGGTTAGAGTCGTAAACCCAGGGACACTGCCCTGTGCGGGAGCTGGTCTGTCTGCCCTGGAGGTGGGAAATGCTTGTTAAGTTGACCGGCTCTTCTGACCTTGTAGTGTTTTAAATCATCCCTGTTTAGGGCTGGGGTCGCCCTCAGTCACCCCACATCTCTGACCCCACGCTCATTTTACAGGCTCCGGGGGAGTGCTGTAAATGACCTTCCCGCAGGCCCCTTTGCCCGTTTCCTCAGCCGATGGCTGAAGTGCCCCGGGGTGAATGGTGCACGGTGGGGGGCTGACCACAAGAGCCAGGACCCCGATTTGCATGTGGCTGGCTCTGGTCTTATCTATCCTTTTCCTTTGCAGAGAGCTCTGCAAACAGATTGGCTTGTTTGACTTAGAGTTAATGTTCAAACTCTCTAAGGTCCGAGAAGCAGGTTGGTTTTTCCATGGGAAGGGAATAGGGAGTAAGAACCTCGATTCCCCCAGGTGCTTTCCTGCCCTTTAATAGAGCCGAGGAAATGGGCCTTGTACCCCCGGAAGCGAGAGCTTCTGCATGGGGTGCACAGAGGAGCGTGTGCTGGGTTGGGGGCCGGCCACGAGGCCGGTGCTCCCAGGGTCAGCTGGAGACTCCCATTGGCGGGGGGGACACTGTCGGTAAAGCGGAAACGGCTGACCCAAAACCAGCTATTTTACGGCGGTGAAGTTGGGGTTCCCCTTGCTGGTTGAAAACCAGACTCGGGAGGTTCGTTTGGTGCCCGCTCTGCCTGCACGTGGGCCGTGCCGGGCGTGCTGGGTCACGGTGGCGAGGGCCGGGCTGTCCCCCCGGGGTGCTCACCGGCTCGGGGAGAGGGAACCGAGGCGCGAGGGGGACGTGACTTGGGCATTCGGGGCCCCCAGCGGCTGGCCCCTGGAGAGAGGGGAATGAAGCAGGAGACTCAGTCTTACAGCTCGTGGGGTTTCCTTGCTGACCGACACTTATCGAAGGGTGACAAGCTCCCCACGGTCCCAGAACAGGTCTCGGTGCTGGCATTTCCTGGGGCGATAATCAGGAGTGTCCTATGCCCAGCGTGTGGGAACCCCAGTGTGACTTTGGGCAGATCTGTGTTCTGTTTTCTGGAGATGAATCCACAGTGCGGCGGTGGGGGCTGTGGACCCGGTCTGCTGGCGGCCTCGGTTCCCCTCTCCAAGGGGGGTCCCGGGGCTCAGGGGTGCGGGTCCCCACAGGAGCTGTCCCCATTGGCGGAGGGACCTTTAGAGTCTTCTGTCCCCAGGCTCCTCTCCAGCTCTCCTCCCCCCGCTCAGCTCCACCTTCCTTGGGAGGCCGGGAACCTGGAGCCTCCCCTTTCCCCTGGGGACCCCCGTTACACCCCTACGTGCTGCTGAGGTTGCCGGTCCGTGGCCACACGTGAAGAATCACTGGCAGGGAAAACCCAGTCCGAGCCCCCCGGCGTGGGACAGAGGAATTTCTGGCAGCTGCCAGGTGACCCTTACGTGTGATCGTGGCTAAACGTCGTCTCAAACCGCCGGCCTGGCGCGTCATTGCTGATGACCGCGGATGGGGCAGGGCTGGCTGAGGGACCCTCAAGATTTCCACTGACCGCTGGACCCGGCCTGCCCAAGGGCACCTGTGGTCCCTCAGCCTCTGAGGCCGCCTTCGCCCGCCCGTCCCAGGGGTGGGTGTGTAGCTCTCGGTGCCAGTCCCACTTCCCCGAGCCTCTCCCCGCTCCGGCCAGCCCCTCTCTGAGGCCAGCTGATTGCGCCCAGCACACGATGATGGGCTGTTGACCGCACTCTGGCGGCTGAGGCTCTCGGGCAGAGTCTGCCCCTTGGGCCGTGCAGGGCCAACCACCCAGCTGGCCTTGGCCGCCGGAGGAACTACTGGAGCGCTCGCTCGGAATAGGCTGATGGCACCTAAAAAGCGCCCTTTGCACTCCTGCCCATCGGGTGTGTTTGCGGTTCCGTCTTCCTCTTTGACTCAGCTCCTCTGTTACGGGGTTCGTGTTCTCCGACGGGCTCTGTGTTTGCCGAGGTCCTCGGGGCGGCTCTTCCTGCCCAGCCCGGGCGGCCCAGGCTCTCGGCCCCGTCCGCTCTTCCCCAGGACCACTCGCCGCCCTGCTTGTAGCTGCGAGAAGGGGAAGGGGAGCAGGTGGGCGCCACACCCCGGCCCGGCCCGGCCCGGCTCTGCAGGAATCATCCTCAACGGCTGCCTGTGCAGCGGGGGCGGCACCGACAGGCGCGTGGGGCCTGAACTTGGCAGTGTGTGGGTGGCGCGTCTGGGAAGGCACATTTTAATTACGGCCTGTTCTTTAGCCCCCCGCCCGGGAGGACACAGAAGCGCCAGGCCCTCGGGTGCGAGAGAGGGCTCCCTCCTGCAAAGGGGACCAAGCACAAGAACTGGGGCCCCCGGAGACCGGATGCCTTGGACTAATTATGCCCCAAACGCATCCAGTCTGGGAAAGACGCCCCAGGCTTTGGTGGAGCTGGGCGTCCGGGGCTCCCCAAGGCGGCGGGTCTCCAGCGCAGCGGGGGGACGCAGGCTGTACCGAGGGTCGGGCTGGGCCTGTTGCGGGGAAACGGGCACCGCAGAGAGAGGGGCAGCGCGCGCTTCTAGCGGCCGTGGCCGTGGCGGCCTGGACCGGGCAGTCACCCAGTTTGCTGGGCCAGCAGGGAGCAGGGGCGGGCTGGGGCGAGCTCAGGCGCGAGGCCTCCGCCGTGCTCCTCGCCCGACGCAGGTGGAGGAGGAGTCCGAGCAGGGCATGTGTGCTGCTGCGCGGGCCATGGAAGATGAGGAAATGAGACTCCAGAACAATCCTTACGAGCTTGAAACAGCTGTGTTGGGCGCGCCAGGCCCTGGGGACAGTGGCCAGCGTGTCCTCGCCGCCCTGTGGCCCTGCCCCCTGGAGGACACGGACCAGCAGGCGCCGCTCAGGGCCCTGGGGCCGCGCGGGCAACGGTCCCGGGGTTACCCGGGCGGCACCCCGTGTGGGGAGCCTCACGCGGCTCCTCGCGGCCCCGCCGGCCGCTTGTCCTCGTGAAGGAGCAGCCTGTCTTGCCGCGTCCGTGCTCTCGCTTGTTCGCGTTACTCCTCTCCCCCCGAGGGGAGCTTGTGTCGGGTCCCCAAGAGTCACCGATAGTTGCGTTTGGGGGTCCCCTGGTCCGACTCTCCCCCTTCAAACGCCGGGACGCTGGAATCAGAGACGGCAAGGAAACGGTCCCCAGGGGCGCAGCCGTGGCCCAAGGCTGGCGGGGGGGCTGCCCAGCGCCGAGCTGCTTCGGCTCGCTCTTGGGCTCCTCTGCAGAAACGAAGGCAGCTCAGGGCGCGCTTGGGCCCCTCGGTCCACTTGCTCTCGCTCTTAAGAGTTAATGTCTTAGCTGGCCTGGCGGAGCTGAAGCCCATCGCAGGGTGGCTGCGGGCAGGTGGAGAACCAGCGGCCAAGGGGCCTTCTGGCCACCCCAACCCCCACGGGGTGGCGGGTGGGTGGGGCGTCCGAAGGGGCGGTGCTGGGTCTCTCTGGGCTCCGGGCCCGGCAGGGGCAGGTTCCCGGAACGAGCAGCCCAGCCCAGCCCAGGGGGGCCACCATGAGTGTGACACTGGACAGGCCTCCTGGAGGACAAGTGTAAAAACCCGGGAAAGTGCAGCCTGGAGACAGAGGAAACCCCTCTTGGGGGGGAACGGGGCAGCGAGCACCAGGCGGTGGGGAGGCAGCGGCGGCGGGAACAGGCCCATCGTGCTCCCGGGGAGGGCCCTGAGGGTCCGGCCACCCCCCTCCCGCTGGCCCGGCTCTGTCCGCCCCGGGGCCTGGAGGAGGAGGGCGCCCAGAGCCCGGGGCTCGCTGCCTGCTGGGAGGCGCCCTGCAGGGGACGCGGCGCGTGTGACGGGGGCTCTGGGCTGATGGGGTCTCCTGGGCGCCCACGTGGCGCGTCCCCGGTCTTCTCCAATGGGGACACACCGGCCGATCCAGGAAAAGGTGGGTTTGGGGTTATGTGGACTGGATTTCAGTCCTCATGTGCAGGCCACGCAAACTTGCTGAGTCCTGCATCTTTGTAGCACGGGGCGATAATGAGCGCGCCCCAGCGCCCCTGCACGGGTGGAGAGCTGCCAGAACACCTCGCAGGGTGCCTGTCTCGTGGGAAATGCGTACATGGTACCCCTTATTAAAACACAGCAATAAAAGTTCCTTCCTTTGAAGCCAAAAAATGTTACTTGGAATTGGAGCAGGTTTTTAATGAGAGAGCCTCAGAATCGAGAAACACCAGCCAAAACAACCAAAATGGAACCCAGACGGGTGTTGGTCTAAGGGGCTTTGCTTTCCTCCTGCTGCGGGGCCCCCAGCCCGCCGGGAGGCCTTGCCTGCGCCACCTACTGGTGGTTTCTGGAAACTACAAAGTGCTTTTTGGGGGTTGGCTCCTCGGTAAGCAGGATACCAGGGAGAGGGGGAGGAAGGAAGGTAACTAGTCGTTTGGCAACTGTTTTGATTGCTTCAGATTGAGATGTTTGTAAATAAGATGTTAGACTCTGGAGATTTTGTTTGGTCTTGTGTTCAGCATAAATATCGTTTTATTAAAGCTTGTCCCAGCCACATCCTGCAGTGGAAAACACAGGATTTGGCGGTGACAGGACTGGAGGTGGCTTCCTAGGAACAGCATGAGGACGAGCTTTTCTGAGCGGCATCTCCAGGCCACTTTGGGGGTGCCGTCTGTCCCCTCCAAGAAGCCGGAGGGAAACGGACCCACTCGATCGTGCTGGTCCTTCTGCCATTAATGTCCCCTTTGTGGGGAAAGAGATAGACTAGAGGAAGAGGAGCTTTTCCAGAAATCCTCCGTCCAGAAGAAGAGAGGGGTCCAGATGAAGGACTGATGCCGCATTTTGAGATTCGGGCTGGGGCATTTTTCCAACTGCGCGGACAAGAAAGGGCTGTTGGAGCTCCTTACCTGTCGGGTGAAACCACCTGCCCTTTCTGGGCCTGTGCTGGGCCTCGTTGCCAGAGGCAGCCGGAGGGAGGTGCTGAGGAAATAGAGGCGACCTACTGCCAGGCGCCGTCCCCCGCTAGAGAGCCAGGCCTGGGGCTGGGGCACAGTGGCCAAGACAGACCCGCCTGCCCGCGAGGGTGCTGGTCGGGGGCGTGAGACAAGCTCGCACTGCCACGTGCCGCGTGCCGCAGCGGTGGGCTCCGGACAGGGCGCCTCGTGGGGACTCTCGGGGCAGCAGTGTGAGTGTGCTGAGACGTCGCCCCTCCTCTCCGGGACACTGGTTCAGTTCCACCCGCTGTCTCCGCGTGCTTCCTGCGTCCAAGAACTCTGCGAGAGATGCCGTGGAGCCTTTGCAGAGCGCATGCACCGGCACTTTCTCACCTCCGTGCCCTCCCGCCTCCACGCCCCACAGCAGGGGCCGGGAGCACACCCACATTTGAAACCGCAGTGTGTGACCTTGACCAAGTCCTTGAACCTTTCCGTGGCCTCATCTGCTCCTCTGCACATTGTCTCCGTGAGGGCCCTGGGGGCCAGGGCGGCCAGAGCAGACAGCGGGGGCGGCTTTGGGGGCCTGGAGGCTGGGGGGCCCGCGCGGGTGGGTGAGCAGGCCTGGAGAGCAGGCAGGTGTCCCCACAAAGGGGCCTTCTCTCGGCGGCCGGCGATCTTTCAGTTCTCAGCTGAGCCTCTGCCCCAGACGGGCAGGCCTGGTGCAGGGCCCCTGGGAGCGTCTTTGCTGCCCCTTCTGGCCTCCCTCCTCCTCTGCCTCGTCAGCGGGTCGCAGCAGAGACAGGCTGGTGGCTGGCAGGGGCCTGCTGCTGGCGAAGGGGGCCCTGCCAAAGGGCTTTCCGTAATTGCTTCCTTTCTTTTATTTTCTGGTGTATTTATTAGTTTGCAAAGCCTTTGGCAACTCAGGAAATTCCTCTTCCCTCTGTAGTTCATTTACCTTCCTTGGGCCACGCCAAGCACACATACTTGTGTGTATTCATTGTTTTTCCACGGGGCCTCCTGCAGGCCCCGAGGCGCTGGCGGGGCATTTCAGATGTGGGGTACAGGGGGACACGTGGGGGTAGAGGAGAGGGGCTGGGCGGGAGGGGAGAGGGTCGGAGGTCCCAATGGGTTTCTCGATGCTTCCCAGTCCCAGCATTCGCCCCCCCCAACAGGCTGCAGGGCCCCAAGCCGCAGATGGCAAGGTCCTCACGCCTCTAAGGGCCTCTAGCAAGGAGACAGGGGCGTTTTTAAGTCTCTTCTGAGGCCCCCGAGTGAAAGAACTGGACTCAAGCAGCAGCACAGGGTGAGGCGGACGCTTCACCCCGAGAGAGGGGAGTGCACTTTCGCTCATCAGCAGTAGACTCTGTAAACACGTGATTCTCACGCGACGGAATACGACGCCGTACGGTCCTCTCTGAGGCAGCGGGGCCGCGAGGCGTGTAGTTCGCCCACCTGTGTTGGTGTCATTCATGGTTTCCCACCCTCGAAACTTAGAGTCTTAGAATTAGGCCTTTACAGCAGCGTGCTTTAGTTTACTGGTTACTTTTTGCGTGTATATTCTTTATTTTCCAAATCCAACTATACATTTATCATTTTTATTCATATCTCTAGGAGGACTTAGAATCGTGCTGGATTATTGTAAACAGTAAGTGTTTGATGAATGACCAACAGTTCACTGCCACTTCCAGACCCTGCCAACGCTTATATTACAGATAACTCATCTTTTTTTCTTGAGGGGACAGTGAACCCTACCAAGCTCTACCAAGCTTTCTTTTGTACTAATGTATTAATTTAACCATTTATAATGTCTAATAATAGGGACTAGCCATTGCTAGCCGCTAGTAATCCAAAGCGCCATGGCTGGGTCTTCACCATCCAGAGGGGGGAGAGCTCGAAGCTAAGATACCGTCTTTATAAAACGTAAAATATCCATTAATCGTGTGTCAGTACAGACTGAGCTGTGGTAACTTCAGGCCTTGCGGCAGCAGCGGGCACGCCGCGAGACTGGGAAGGCCCTGGCTGGAGTGGTGGGGAGCAGACGGAGAGGCGGGGAGCCAGGGGCCGGCAGAGGGGTCAGGAGCGGCTGGAGCGCGGCGGAGGGGTGGGGTCCCGGCAGGAAGAGGGTCCCAGCTCCGCCGCAGTGGGGCAGACTCTGGGTGCTGCTGGGCCATCCCGGAGCATGACGGCGGGCAACAAGCCGCTCGGGCGTGGCGGGGGCTGAGACGCGCGGTCGTGCCCCCGAAGCCGGACAGCCCGAGTCGAGCGGCTGGTCCGAGGGGCTCGGCTGGTTAATTCGAGCCGTGCACAGGAGCGGAGCAGCCTGGGGCTGAGGGGCGCCCCCGCGCGAGCCGTCAAGGCAACTTTCCTGGGGGTGAGTGGGGGCGGCCGGGGGCGCGCCGCGCACGAGGACGGGGTCTCCCGGCCAGTGAGCAGCCGCTGGGCTCGCGGCCCTGGTCTGCCCTGAGCAGGGACTTGCTGGCCGTTCTCTCACCCGACTCCATTTCCTTCCGCGGCGCCCGGGCACCCAGATTACCGCCGCCCTCTCCCGTGCCCCTACTAGTCTTCTGGAGCCTCTTTGGCCCTTCAATCCCCTTTTTAAAAACTCCTTTGGTTCCTTGAAACCTCGATAAAAACACTCAATCTGGGGGCCCTGAGCAGCCCACCCCCAAACCTATTCCCTGTTACTCCCTCCTGGGAACCTGCCTGTGCCGCCAGGTCAGTGAATTGTGAGCTCTCCTTTCCAGCGTGGCCTCCTGCCCTCACCCCGTCTCACGTGCCCCCGGCCGCCTCCGGCACACGCGGGCGCCCGCGGCCCCGCTCTCTCCCAGGGCAGGGACCGCCTGCTGCCCCTGTGTTCTCCCGGGTGCCCCTGAAAGCAGCGCTCTGGGTGGATTCTCCATGGCGACGACGCTGGCCCGGCGGGGGCCGAGGCGTTGCCAGGCGCCGAGACGGGGCGAGGCCCGAGAGTCCCGGCCGCGCCTCCCTCGCGTGGTCTCACCGCCGCACCAGCTGTGGGGGCATCGCCTCCTCTCAGAGGAGCGAGCGGGGTCTCTGGGCGGCCCAAGTCGCGGCTCCCCGGCGGCAGGTGTGAGGCGGCGCGACTGCGCCCCTCCCCCGCCTGGGCAGCCCTGGCAGCGCGTCCCGCGGCGGGGTGCGTGGGGCGCATCGTTCCGTTTTAGTGACCACGTTGCCTTATCCCTGTGTCGGCCGCGCCCTCTTCTGTGGGAGCAGCCGCGGTCCCCAGCAGGAGGACAGAGGGGCGTCCATGCCAGAGTGGGCAGAAAAACGAGGTTGCTCCGCAGGTGTCATGAAAATGGATGACTTGCGCCCCCTTCCTCGGAGAGAAAAGGGGGCGGAGGAGAGAGCTGCAGCCGGACGGGCGCGCGGGGCGTTTACCCGGGCTAAGGGCGGCGCCACGCCTGCTCGCCCTGAGGAGCAAGTTCTTGGCTGCTAAATGCTGAGGATGGGGGGTCTCCACCCCGGAGACGGAGGAACCTGAAATCCCTGCTGCAAACAATGACTGGAGCGTTTCTAGAAGGCTCGTCGCACGTTTCTAGAAGGCTCTGCTGCCCACCAACCCCGCCAGCCCTCAGGAGACCACGGCTGAACTGGGGTAGGGAGGAGGCTGCAGGGAGGTTTCCGGTTACAGGGGTGCAGCCCACCTTTTCTCCCCCGAGGTCAACCCAGAGAACTGCTTGGAGCCGCCTTCAGAATATCCCCAACCTGGCTAGCCCAGCCTCCGCCTGCCCCACACTCTCCAGGCCACACTCTCCTGCTTTGAGGTTTTCAGCATGGACGGTAGATGCTCCAGACTGCACCACGGAGGCCAGGAGAGCCGGAGAGGGGAAGGTGCGAGGGGATAGGCCACGGAGTAGTATGAAAGCCCCAG
The DNA here is from genome assembly GCA_004024925.1 of Scalopus aquaticus. Lineage (NCBI taxonomy): Eukaryota > Metazoa > Chordata > Mammalia > Eulipotyphla > Talpidae > Scalopus > Scalopus aquaticus. The sequence continues at coordinate 71,017 of PVIJ01005256.1, forward strand.
CTGGTCTGCGGTCTGACTAGAGGGAAATATCTGTCTGCATGGAATGGAAATTTCTTTTCCTTGTCAAACCTCCCTGCCTGAAATTCGGCCTTGATCTCCCAGTATCCCATAACCCTCCAGGGGAAGAGGAAACTTTAACTTGCTAACACCCTTATCAGGGCCATTTAGTGCATCAGAGAACAAGCGAGTGCAGGGAACTGACCGGGCGGTGGGGAAGGCTTAGGAGGCCGCTCTGTCTTCAGCCTCTTCTGGCTGGGTCCTTTTGGGGGTGCAGCCTCTGTGCGTTCCTGGGAGAGGAACACCCCTGATGAGAGACAAGATGCCAGGCAGAAGCAAAGAGCCTAGCAGTAAGACCCACTAGCCCCCCACGTGTTACCCCTCCACCCCCCTTCCGAATCCGGCATCATTCACTCACTAGAGAGTCGGGGGGCACGGAGAACACAGGGGCGCCCACTGACAGTGTCATTGACCAGAGGTGCTTAAAGACGGGTTGCTCCACTCGCTGCCTCTTCGAGAAGGGAAGTGGGGCTCATGGGGCGCCCGCGTGAGCACGGTGCGCCCCTCTGGCTGGCGCCGCTCGCGTGGCTGTGGTTCCCATTCCTCCAGAGACAGCCGGGTGTAGGAGAGCGGGCGGCTGCCTCTGCCCGGAGGAAGGGACCGGGGAGAGATGCTGGGGAGTCGCCGGCGCGGGCTCGCGGCGCTGCGGCGGGGTCCTGCTGCGGTGGGCCTGACGTCAGAGTGGCCGGGGGCGGCCTCTGGGAGACCCTGGTCCGCTCCGTGCGCTCGGGCTGAGCTGCGCACTGCACGGGAACACGCGGGCTGTGTGTAGGGGTGCGGGTCCGTGCATGTTCCGGATCTTGCATGTTAATGCGTGTGCGTGCCGGGCACAGGTGTGGCCTATCCGCGCACCCGCTTTTATTTCTAGGAGTTGGGTAAATGGAGATGTTGGGGCTGCGGCCCTTGCAGCCCCGCGGCGCGCGCACACGCGCACTCTCAGAGAGGGGGCGGAGAGGGGGAGGGGTGGAGCCTTCCTGAGGAGGACGCGACTGCTCCCCTTGCAGTTGGGGTTGAGTTCCCAGCGCGGTGTCTGGTTCTCAGGAGCTTCTGTGACCCCTGGTGTCCAGGGCGGTATCTGGAAGCCTCGAGGCCGACTCCGGGCGGGCGTGGCCCGGGCCGCGCGCACTGCCCTGGGTGCCGTCCGAGCGCAGCGTGTGCTGGGGCGCGTGCGGAGGCCGGCGGGGCTCCCCTCCCGCGACCTCGAGGCGCGCATGGCGCGTGGAACGTGTTCTGTTTTATTTACTCTTCCTGACGAGGCTGAGCTGAGCTAGTGAGGGCATTAACAAGGTTCGGTGCTATTAGTTTTAAAATTAGCTGGAGCTGGGAGGCGCGGCCCGGCCCACTTTGTTTATGTGGACGGGAACTTTCAAAGGCCACGGCTGACCGGCCAGAGTCTTTCGTCTGAAAAAGGCAAGGATGTGGCCGACACGCCAGCACCAGCGGGGGCGTCTGAAAATATTAATGTGGGGCGTCCCGGCTACGCCCCTTCCTCGCTCTCCTCCCTCCCCAGACAGCAGATTTTTGTTTTGAATTCTCTGGGTGATTCTAAGACGCAGCCAAGGCTGGGGCCCACTACACTAAACGCATTTTCCAGTGTCTGGGGGGGCTGGAGTGCCGACCCCGTCGTTCCCCTCGTTCTGCTTCGTGGAGCTTCGGGTGTCTGCCAGAGGGCTCGCCCGGGACCTGCCGCGACTGACCTTGCCGTGGGTGGGCACAGGCAGGGATGGGGCCGGGGCTTCTTGACCCTGAATGGCCACCAGAATCGCTAGTGTTCGCTGGGAAGCCCAGATGCCCGGGCCCACTCCGTGAGCTGAAGCGAGGCAGAGCGGGAGCGGGAACGCGTCACGTCCCGCGAGCTTGAGCGTCAGCGAGAACCGGAGACCGCTGGGAGGCGGGACTCGGCCTCCTGCCCACGCGGGCCGCACATCTGTCCTCCAGCGTTGCTGGCTCGGGCTTCCTCCAGAGAGATCCCCCATGAGCTGTGGGCCCAGACAAGATGCTCAGCCTCAGTCAGCCTCCATCTCATCGTCTGCAAGAGGGGACCCACAAAGGCGTCCACTCTGTGAGAGCGTCTGGCAGGTTGAATGAGTTTGTACTTGTAAAGAATTTGGTGCGTTGGGCCTCCCTGGGGGCGCAGGGGCTGAGTCTCAGCCCATGAAGCTGTCGCAGCCACTGCAGCAGGAGTTCGATCCCCGGCCAGGGAGCTTCCCACAGGGCGCAGCAGACCCCTCCTGTCTCCCTGCTGCCCCCTCAGCAGTGGGTTTCAGTGGATCCGCCTGTTCTGCTCCCCACTCTGTCTCTGGGGAGTCCTCTCACCCCCACACCTTTTGCCTACACCCAGTTCTTGTGTGCATGAATAAATAAATCTTTAAAAAAAAAGAATTCGGTGCATCATAATCAACAAGTGTTAACCATCAGCATCCTCTCCAGTGCCGCCATTTTGTGACTGAAATGGCAGTGCTCCTAGCCGCGAGCCCGGCGGCTCCAGGGCCGAGACTGCTTTGGGACTTGTGTCTGAGCCCAGAGCTTCCCTGGGGAGGGTTGCAGCAAGACGATGCAAATCAACTCACACCGTGGGCTCCAATGACCGCTGGAAACGAGCCTCCTGCTCCCTCGTCCTGCTATTCGTCTGTGTCGCGTGGGCAGGGCCGGAGCTCGCCTTCCCTCGGGCCTCTGCAGTCGGGGCCGGAGCACACTTAGCGCCCTGAGCAGCAGCAGCCGAGCGCGTGTGTGACTGAGCGCTAGACTGTGTCACTGCGGCTCTCCGGGCCAGAGGACTTAAGGCCGGAGCTTAGGGAGCCCCGAAGACGGACCAGGGGCCTCTGCGGAGTCCGGGCGCGGCCGGTCAGGACACCGGGGCAAGTCCGAAGACAAGAGGCCACCAAGGCGCGGCCTCCGAGAGCGGCCTGGGAGGAGAGGCCTCGAGCAGCTGGCCCGCCGGGGCCCCTCGGCCACCAGCCACAGAACCAGTCTCGCGCTCCGTGGTCCACAGGCGGACATTCCGCTTCCTGCTGGGAGCGGCCTCAGGGTCGGGTGCCCCCGGGAAGCTGCGGGCACTGCATACACCCCTGAGTGCATCGGGGCCCTGAGGCGTGGCCGGCCCTGGGAGAGCTGGGTGGCCTCCTGGCTCGGGGCCGCCTCTTCTGGGTCATCGGCAGAACCTTCTGCTCCAGAAGCCCAGTCCTCTAGCTGCTTCCGCGGGTCTGAAAGGCGTCCGGCCTCGTCAAGTCTTTTCAGTGGCTAGACTGTATGCCTTACCAGAGGCTCCCTCTTGGAGACCGCGAAGATGTTCACTGGCATTTTCAGGGAGGAGTCTGGCAGTCAAGAATCTGCGTCACCTGCTCACTCTCTGGGCCACAGAACTCTTCCCACATAGGTCCAGGAGCACCCCGAGAAGCTAGCGCCCTTGACTGACCGCCTTGGTGAACGGGATTCTAAGGTCCCGCGAGGCAGAGCCCCTGGGTGCTGAAGAGGTTTCCCAAGATCCCCAGCCTGGCTGCGGTCAGTCCCACCTCCTCCCGCCAGTGGCCACGTCCCTTAGCTGTTCAGCAGATGGAAACAGGCAGGAGGGGGTGAGGCGGGCCTGGCCACCGAATGAACTGGGGGCCGGCTGGGGGCCGTGCTGAAGACATTTTAGATTTGTTTCTAGGTCAGTAATTTTACAAAAGGAGTATGAGCCAACTGATTTATTAGGAAAAAATTTGTAAACTTTGATTCACTTACAAGAAGTGTTTGGGTTTCTGAAAAAGACGCTGCTTTTGAAGCTGGATGGTTTTCGTGACCGACAAGTGTTTACAACTGAAATCTGGCCTCCGCCTCTCGTCAGCCTGGCACGAGGGGCGCCCACCCCCGCCTCAGCGGTGGCTGTTCAACTCCCTCACGGCCCTGGGCCCTCAGCAGGGGCCCGCTGCTGGCGTTGGGATGGAGAGTGCCCGCCGGGGCGTGGCGCCGGAGGAACAGGGGGCGGAGGCTGCTCGCGCTGGCCCAGCGCTAAGAAACAGAGGCCACGCCCCGCCACCCCCAAAGAGGCGAGGGAGCGCGTGGAGACCCGCTTCAGGCACCGGCTCCCCGACCGTCCAGAGGCGGGCTGCGCCTCCCCCCTTCCTGGAGGCCCCCCCACCTCTGGGAGCCCGCGGGCCCCCCGCCCTGCCTGGGGGTGTCCTCCCGTCCGTGTCCCCTTCCCGGGGCGCGGGGGCGGGGTGGCGGGTGGACAAGGACTGTCCGCTCCCGCGCGCTCTCTGGGGAGGGGTTAGAGCCGCCAGCAGCTTCTTCGCCGAACTGTACCCAGCCTATTCTTAGCGCTCCGAGCAAACCGGCGCTCGCAGGGGTCCGGCCAGCGGATGCGAACGGCTCGGGGTGCCCCCGCGGGTCCGGTGCTGGTCTGTTTGTATCTCTGCCCTTCCTGGGGCTCGGGGCTGGGGCTGCCGGCTCAGCTCCGTGTCCGCTGGCGGGGGGCTGGGGCAGGAGCTGGGTGCAGGCCACCCACCCAGGGCCAGTCCGCGGTCACGGGGTCAGGGGGCCGGAGGAGCGGCTGTGGCACAGGCCGGGAGCCGGGGGCGGCGCTCGGGGCCCCCTCCCTCCCCCCCCCGCGCCTGCTCCGCCGCCCTCCCCGCCTCCCGCGTCTCGGGGGCCAGAGGGGGGCCCGGGGGGCAGTGGGCGCCTCGGCATGGCGTGGGGTGGGGTTCTGAGTCTGGGAGCCGCAGCCCGGGCCGACTTCCGGCCGCAGGCACCTCAGCCTGAGGAACGCCGGGGCCTTGTCCGTGGTGAGAAGGCGCCAAACTAGGGACTCCAACACCCGAAATTTACTAGCGCCCACTTGGGGCAGGCAGAGCCGCGCTGTCCCTCAGCCTGTGCCTCCGCGGCCTCTCTCCTGGGCGCACAGGCTGGCCCAGCCTCGCTCCGTCCACTCCGTTGGTCCAAACGCGCCCTTCTTAGGCCCCCGCCTGACCCATGTCACCTGCTGACCCCTTGACAGGAGTTGGCTTGAAGTGTGGCCGCAGACGGCGGCTCTGGGGGTGCAGGCTTCAACGTGTGAATTGGGGGGCGCACACAGCCGGGGCGACACTCCGGGAGGCTGTCTGGGGGGGGGCTCCGGGCTGGGGAAACCGGAAAACCCGCTTATTTGGGGAAACAGCCGCTTTGGGCACAGGGAGGTCCTAGAGGACTTTTCTGCGGCCCCTTCTCGCAGCCGGGCCGAGTGCGCGAGACCCCGGGCCCGTGTGCTGCGCGGCTGGCTCCCGGCTCCTGGGCCGCCGAACGGGCAGGCGGAGCCGCGCTTGTCAGAGCCGAGTTCAGGCGAGGACGGAGAGGCCTTCAGGCCCTGCGCTCCCTGCAGGCGACGCGCCGGGGCGGCTCTGGCGCGTGGGACCTGCCGGCAGCATCAGCACCGACCGCGTGTGAGGGCGTGGGGGGCGGGGCGAGGGGGTGCAGGCCCCAGAAGACCCCCAGCGACCGGCGCAGACTCGCGGACATGGTCTGTGGCTGCGGGTCCAGGCGGCCTCGCGGCAGGGAGCGCTCTCGCTGGCCGTCAGGGCGGGCCGAGACCCCTGCGCCGGCCTCTCTGAGCGCTGCTGTCGCCTCCCCTGCGGCCGCCGAGCCTGCGATGCCGCCCTTCACCTGACTGAACCCCAGGAGCCTGGCCAGAGCAACCCCATCAAGCTGGAAGGTGGGCGCCAGCCGCGTGGCCGGCGTCTGGACAGGCTGCAGAGGCTGGACTCAGAGTTTGCGTCCAGGCAGCTTCCGGGAGGCTCAGCCCAGCCTTGCCGGTGCAGGAGCCCCCCTGCAAGACCCCAGCCCCACCTCCGGCTGCAGCCCCAGTGGCTTTTCCACCCCAGAGCAGCTCTGCGCCTCTGAGCACAGCTGAGGTTCGCTTGTGTCCACCTGGGCTGAGCTGGGCAGCCGCGCCGCGGGGCTTTCTGTGCTTGCAGAGATTTCATCTTGGCCAGGACATGAGCTTCTTGCCGAGCCGACTGGCAGCTGTGGGGTGTTTTCAGGGAGACGCCTGCCCGGGCTTCAGCGCCTCCTGGCCACTCAGCCCTGGGCTGGGCAGGGACCGGCAAGGCCCACGGGAGGAGAGTGGGCATCCATCTTCCCCAGCTGCCCTCCCACACACAGACGCCCCGGGTCAGCGCTCGGCCCCACGTGTCTGTGCCCGCCCCAGCTCTGGCTGGCCCAGCACCCAGGCCTGGCCACGTAGCCTTGAAAAGTCGGGAGAGGCTGACCTGGCCTCCGTCTCCACTCTGGAGGCTCAGAGAGGTTCAGGGACTCGTCCCAGCCACAGGGCAAGTTCCTGGCGTGACCGCAGGTGGACACAGCGGCCTCCTGGCTCCCGAGCTAGGGCACGGCTGGTTTGCTCATCTGCCCGCCTGTTGATTCGCCTCTTCTTGGATGTCCCCGCTGCCCCATCCCTCTCTCATCTGTGTAGAGGTTCAGAAGTAACTCGGGCTGGGTCATCTCCGCCAGTCGGCCACTCAGGCAGCGTTGTGATGGACTGATGGCACCGGACGCTTCCGGCACGTGCAGGTGCCAGAGAGTGTTAGGTGTGCACTTCTGTTAGCTCACGAATCCTCATTTTGACAATGTTCGTTTTACACTTGGAGAAATGAGTTCATGGAGGTTGAGGAACTTGCCAGAAGTTACCGGGCTAAGGGTGGGGGTGCTAGCGGCCTGCTCTTGGTGCCGTCGTGTCCTTCATGCACCTGTCTGTGCTGCAGCCCAGCGTGCTGCCGATCCTGTTGGGTGACGGGAGCTGGGAGTGGAGGGGCTTTGGAAGCTTCCAGAAGCTGTGGTTGGGCTGGGGGGATTGGTGCTTCGAGGCTCTGGCCCGGGGTGGCAGGCAGGGGATGAGACAGCCAGCCTCAGTCAGCCCGGGCACCTACCGTCTGGCCCTGCGGGCGCTGACTCAGCCGCCCCAGGAGGGCTGACCATGTCCACCTCCGGCCCTGCCGCGCGGGCCGCTATGGGCGCTGGCTAGAGGGCTAGGCCCAAGCAGTCGCAGAGTTAAGTCCTGGCGGTCTTTTATCCTGCAGAACATGAAATTAAAGGGGGAAACCCTAAAAATAATTCCTCCTCTGCCTTTCCCCACCTCTAAGTCTTTAGAATGTTGGTCTCCTCCCGAAGCGCCGCCCGTGCACCACGGCTGTCTTCCAGGGGGCGTGGCGGATGCACTTGGGAAAGGGGCTGTCAATCAAAAAAAGCTCGAGACTTGCTGGCTTAAAAACCGGGGGAACGGGCTGATCTGCCACAGGGCTTAGGGGGTCTTTAATATCCAAGTATATTTTGGAAGAAGAACCAAGAGCGCCTGTCTCATCCGCAAATGAAGACCAGCGCCAGGCCTGCTTTTGGGGACAGGTCCTGGGGTGGCAGGGCGAGGGGGCGAGGTGGGGTCAGGCGCTGGCGGAGGCGTTAGGTGTGGGGCTCCCCGTACCTGCTGAGCAGACTCAGCGGGGCACCTGGACCCGCTTGCCGAGCCGTGCCCATACTGAGAGTCCACGCTTACTCCCGTGGGGCACTCAGCCGGAACCGGGGGCCACCCCTGCCTGCGAGACCTGGGTGCGTCTGGGATATGCTGATGACCCCTCCCTCTGCTCCTGGGCGAAGCCTGAGGTGTTGCTTGGACACTAGACATCCGGCCCGGAGGCCCGTGCCCTTTGGCTCTCTGGGACCCTTCCGCAGGGTGCCCAGGGCGGTGCCGGAGCTCCTGGTCTTCTGCACCCGGGCACAGGCAAGTTCCTTTAACAGAAACGAGTGATTTTCAACACGACACCTGAAAGCTGCCCATCTAGTCTGGTGGCCTTTGCCGAGGAGTCGAGACAGCTGGAGCCCCAGGGTGCCCGGGACCGGGCCGGGCCACAGCCCCTCGGAGGCAGGAGAACCAGGGCGGAGTCTCCTCCAGCTTCCCTGCGCGCTGCGGCCCTTTGCCACGGCGCTGACGCTGGGCCACGCTCGCCGGACGGAGGTCGCGGCCCGCAACTGCGGCTCTCGGCCCTGCAGGGACCGCCGTCGCCCAGGGCCCCTGCTGGCAGCGACAGGGCCGTTGTCCTGAGGGCCAGGACCGGGCAGGAGGAGCCAGCGCCGGGAGGCGCTTCTCTTGTGCGGCTCCGCGTGGAGGCCCCGTCTACGCGGCTGGCACTGGAGCCCTCAGAGGCTTTGTCTGCCGTCTGGGCCTTTGGCTTTGCAAAGGTCCCTGGGCAGGGAAGACGGTGCAAATCCAGTGCCTTAAGCCCACCCAGAGAACGAGCCGGCCACACCCTGGCTTTGGGAAGACCAGGGCGGCTGCCCGCCCTGCAGACTCTGAAAGGAGAGGGCGACGAGGAGAACCCTGGGCCTGGTTTCTGTAAAAAGTCGCCGGCTCTCTCCCCAGAGACTGTGATGCAAGCAGGCAGGAATCTGCGTTCTCCAGCGCGACCTCCTCCACCCCCACCGCATGTGGTTTTGATGCAGCCCTCCCTGGGCTCACGCCGCAGAATGCTGACCTGCCCGGGCAAGGGCCGGAGCGTCACTGCAGGCGTCACTGAGACACCCACGCTTTCCCGGCCAGGACCTCGGGCCGTGCGTGTCCGAGCGGGCGAGAAAGAGCAGACGTGTAAGCACAGCGGCCTCATCCTGACGGTCACCGCGGAGGCCTTCTGTAGGCACTTGCGGCTGGCATGGCGCGTGCGGCGCTGCACCCGTCACCCACGCCGAGGCGACCCCACCTTCTGGTGCCTGACAGCCTGCGCAGGCGGGAGGGAGGCAGTGAGCAGAAAGGGCAGTGAAGGCGAATCGCTAAGGCAAGGCACAGGAGGCAGCGGAGAGCTCCAGGTTCCAGAAGGGAGCGGCACGTCCGTGGGGTCTGCGCTCCGGTCCTCCCCGCCTCGCCGCCGAGTCACTGGCTGGCCGCCGTGATGAGGCACTTAGTGTGCAGGGACCCAGCAACTCCGGAACGAGAAACCTTTGACACCCTCTTCCGAGGAGTTACGGTGTGATCCCCACTTGGCACACAGGGAAACTGAGGCTCAGAGGGGCTAAAAAGGTTACCCCAAGACAGGGATTCCATCCAGGAATGGTGGACCCCAGAGCCCACTTCCTATTCCCTTCAGTTTCCTCAACCGGAAAGAGGGGAGCACCCTGCCCCTCCCCCCCAGCCTCCGGTTAGAGAATATGGGAATGTAGAATTCTCGAAGTATATCGCCAATAAATCTATCTTGGCTTTTGAATGAGTAGGAGGAAAAATGACATTGACAATAATAGGATTTGCACGCAGTTTTGATTTGTTTAGAGAGATACTGTAAACCCTTTAGCGTTGTTGACTCACTGGGAATTTGCCTTCCAAAGGAGCCAATGCAAAGTCTTTCTCCTAACCCAGCCCTCTCTGCTCAGACCTGAAAGGGGAAGCGGTATGGCAGGTAGCAAAGTCTTGAGCGGTCGACACACTTCGCTCTGTCTGAAGGCGGGTGGGCTACGGGCTAGATCCACTGTGCAGGAGCCTCCCACTCAGGACTCTTTATTTAGGGCCCCCCAGTTCTACGTGGAAGCCTTGCCGGGGAGGCTGCCTCTGGGCGCCCTCATGCCACAAACATAGAGAACCACCTGTTGCCTCCAACGGCCTTCTCAGTGCCGGTGGGACTTTCTGTGACTCCTGGGAGGGCCCTTGGGTAGGCCGTAGGGGAGGCTGGGAAGGGAGCCCCAGATTTAGCAAAGCTGGGGGTTGCTGTCTGCAACATGAAATAGTTCTCGCAGCCGAATCCCGGCCCCAGTGCACCGTCTCCCCACCCCGTCCCGGGCCCTCGGCCGCGAAGGGCTGCAAACCAGGGGCTCTCCCTGCTCGGAACCCGCAGGGCCCCCCGTGACCCTGGGGCCGCCAGGCCCCGTCCCACCTCAGCAGCTCTGCAGACAGCCAGGCTGGCCTCCTCCCTCTCCGGCTCGTCTTGCCCACAGAGCAAACTGTCTCTTCTAGCAAATGACTTCCAGATGCTGGAAGCAGCGGCCAGTGGAATTTTATTGCCCCCAAACTGTGGTTCTGGGCCACATACTTCTGACTTGAAGGTAATTTGGAATGTAAACATCGCAAGGCATGTGCTGGAATTAATTAAGCTGCCCTGTGTCTCCAAGGCCTGCAATTAACTGTTTACATCAACAGCGGGCCAGGCAGCTCAGCCGGGGTGCGCGCCCTTGGTCGTCATTTCCCCGGTACCTTCAAAACAAGCGGACTGGGACCCAGGCTGCCGCGTTTCCCGGGGGTCGTCCAGCCCGGCCTGAGAAGCGGCGCCTGAGGCCCCCTCCCCCGCAAGCCGCACAGGCTGCGGTGTCTGCGCAGGGGAGGTGGCTGGGCACGTGCTCACCTGCGGCTGACCCGGCCAGACGCCAGAAACTTCTCCAACTAGGATGCAGTGTCCACCCAGGGGGCCTGGAGTGGACGCGACCGTCCTGTCGCCTGCAGAGACAGCCGTGGCCCCCAGCACGTGCTGATGAATCTAGAGAGAGCCTCTGAGAGGGACACTCTAAGCTCGTGTGACAGCGAGAAGCGGCGGGTGCTGGAGGGGACGGGCCCTGACGGCCGAATGTCCCTAAGGCCCCGTGTGCTCGAGCAGGATAATGCGGCCGTTTGGCTGTCTGCGTGTATGTTACCCCCCCAGGGGAAAAAGGCAAGATGATCAAGCTGTAAAGGCTCTTTGGACTACGGAATCGAGGCCGCCCCGGGACAGACTCGCACCCCAATCTGATGCAGGGGCTGGAGCTGGCTCCCTGTCACATTCCACGAAGTGCCCGGGGGCTTCGGGGGCAGGAAGAGACCGCCTCGCCGGGCAGGCCATTCTCGCGCGCCCCCTGCGTGTCTCCAGCGTGATGGTGCGCGCCGGGGAGCATCAAGAAAAGCTGGGTGATGGCTGCTCCCTTCATCAGTGGCCATGGCCTTGAAGAGACCCCAGAAGTCATCTAGGCGAACCCACTCTTTTTTTAAGATTTTATTTATGCATGCAAGAGCTGGGGTGCAGGCCAGAGGTGTGGGGTGAGAGGGCTCACCAGAGACAGAGTGGGGAGCAGAACGGGTGGACTCTCTGGAACCCACTGCTGAGGGGGCAGCGGGAGACAGGAGGGGTCTGCTGCGCCCTGTGGGAAGCTCCCTGGCCGGGATCGAACTCGCGCTGCAGGGGCTGCGGACAGCTCCATAGGCTGAGACTCAACCCCTTGCACCACCAGGGAGGCCCTGAACCCACTCTTAAAGCAGGAAAGGGACTTGAAGGCTCTTGGTTCTGGTGCGGCCAGACACGGGCAATCCGCTGCCCAAACTCTCTGTCAGGAATTTCTTCTCACATTAAGGAAACAAACCCTGAGCTCCTGAGCCCCGTTCTGCCTGCTCACACTTCAGGCCAATGCCAGCTCCTCTCCAGCTGCACTCTAGAGTTTGAACGTGGGCTTCCGGGCCTGCCTGGGGCACGTCTGATTGTCCTCGTTCCTTCCGGTCTCCTCATGTGGCCTGTCTTCCAGGCTCCTCCCGCTCCGGGCGCCTGCCTTTGGGCTGCAGCAGGTCTTAGCGCGTCCCCGAGCGAAGCGCAGGGCCACCTGATACGGTTTTCTCTCTGGGAGGGGCTCCGGCCTCCGGGAGTGCTTGTCGGTTGTTTACCAGCACTGGGAAGGGCCGCAGGTCGTCCCACCCCCTCGCACTCCCTCCGGCCCTGAGACCCGCCTAAGTGGGTGTCCATCCCTTCCGCGCCACCTCCCGCTCTCAGCATCGCGTGGGTCACGCCCTGGTTTCGTGATGCCTCCTTTAGGTTTTCTTTACCTCCCTCCGTGCCACCAGCCGCTGGCGTCTCTGTTCTGTTCCCAAGGGCTGCCGGGGCCTCCACTCCACGGAGGGCTGCATGAGGCCCTCCAGGGCCTCCTGGGCGTCTCGTGAGTGTCCGGTCCATCCTGTGGGTGTGCCAAACAGTGAAGATGCCAGTCACCTCCAGACTCACTGTGGGTGATGTTCAGACGTCACTTCCTCCCCACCTGAAGGACTCTGTTCAAAAGTGTCCACCAAGTGAATTGGGGACTTTGAGTCCAGTTCTCTCTGGCCTCTCTGGTGGGATATTAATGAGCAGGAACCTGGCTCGGCGGTCTTTGGAAGTGACCTAAAATGAAGAGCCTAGAAAACCCTCCAGCAAAAGCTGGTCACCCCAGGAATCAGTGAGTATAGGGGGATGACAGTGCAGGGTGACATTTGGTTTTGCTGGTTCATGTAGAACATCGACTCAGAGATCTGGGATGAGGGTTTTCCTGACTTAGAGCTGCAGGTCTCTCCCCCTCAGCGTGAGGTTCACATGCTCGCTCCCCTCTCAGGAAACGAGCTGTCAGGTAAATGCTGAGAGGACCCGGGGACTCCTTCCTGGTGAAGGGCATTAGTAGGTTGGTGGAGACGGGGCAGTCAGGGCTAAGGAAACCAGCTTTCTGCTGAAAAGCTTTTATTGCTCTTTATCTACTGACACTTTTTCAATTAAGGAGCCTCCCGGAGATGACCTTTGGCCTCCCTGCCTGAGCAGGAAATAATTAGCACCAGTGCAACAACTCCATCTCCTGCTGCCCTGTCTTTCCAGCAACCAGGAGCACAGTGATAAAATCAACAGCCTCCCTCTGGGGCAGCTGAGAGGCGGGTCCCAGCTTTGGAGGCAGCTTTCTGGAAGGCTCAGCCTTTACTCTGCTCTCCTGCTTGTCTCTCTCCTTCCCTCCTTCCCTTCTTGGGGCTGGTGACATCGTTTTCACATGCGTCACCTGCTCTGTCTGAGGGGTCAGCACGTCTGTGGGCTGGGAACCCCAATTTCTCTCCTGCTTGGGACCAGCAAGGCTACTCATGCGCTCAGAAGCTTGGGAACACAATCTGACGGGTTCCTCAGCATCAAGTTTCTATCTCACTGAGGTTTTTTTCTTTTTTTTTTTTTGAGAGCTCAAGAGTTGCCACTTCTATAATCTGATTTTTAACATACTATAAATGAATTCAAGTTTTTTGAATTAGACAGGCACACAGCAAACTGCGAACACTTAACGTGCACAGTGTGGTTGGTGACTTGTGGGCGGCGTGCACCACTGCCGGCAGTGGCCAGAGGGAGACTGCGTGTGCCAGAGGGAGACTGCGTGTGCCAGAGGGAGACTGCGTGTGCCAGAGGGAGACTGCGTGTGCCCTCGCCTCCCCTCCCCTTGCAGCTCCTTCTCCCCTTTTCTGTGCCCATGATCCTGGCCTTTAACTCCACAACTCAGCTTTGCCTTTTATTGTGTCCTCTGTAAACTTTCATAATATGTTCATGCAATACGGATGTTTTGATCAAGCGTTCTTCACTCAGATGTTTTGTGAGATTCGTCTGTCATGTTGCCTGTAGTTGTCAGTTGTCCATCTTCACTGGTGTATAGTTTTCCATTAGGAGACCTACCACAATGTTTTATCGATCCCTCGATGGATGCATATCTTGTTGGTTTTGCAAATAGTAAGTGTAGGCCTGTGCTTCAGTGAAGCATAATACTTAGGAATGAAATGACTGAGTCACAGGGTTTGTGTGTGTTCAGCTTTGTTATTGCCAGTTTGACAAAACAGTTGTATCCTCAGGGATTTTTTCCAATGTAGGAAAATGTAAGAACAGCTCCCCCCACCACCCATACCCCAACCATCCTGCTTTTACAATAGGAAATCAGAGGGTGTGCCTTGTCCAAGGTCAAGGGGGTCAGCCACCTTTCTGCTCATCTGCCAAGGAACCTTCCTTTTCATGGGTGTGGATGAAAAAGGTGCCTCCTCCTCGTCTCCCTCGCGCTTTCCCCCGCCCGTTCTTCCCCATTAGCGCATCTTTCACAACGTGAGACTGTGCTTGATGGCCCCTCCGAGCGCCTGTCTCTTCCTCACCCACCCGAGGTTTGGTGAGCCGGAGCCCCCGCCCCGCCTTTGCAAGCATCACCTGTGACTGTAGAATCCAGGCACAGGAGAGACACGAGTGTTGCTCAAGACCGAATCTATGACAACACAGGACCGCCCCCCCCACTGCTGAGTGCCCGGCGTGCAGACTGGGCTTCCTCTGCTCCCCGCCTTCCTTGGTGCCCACGCGGTGCGGCGACGAGTCTGACGCACGAGGAGGGGGCGGCCTCTGCCGGCCTTTATTCCACGGGCAGTTTTCATCAAGCGGAGTGAGCAGGGCGGACTGGGGGTCCCACGCGGGGTCTCAGCACCTGCCCACCTCAGAGGAGAGCCTGGGAGGCTGTTTAGAGGGAAGGAAAATCTCTTTCTTTAGCAGAGATTTAAATTCTGGGGTGATTGCAGGCATGTGGCTACAGTAGCGTCAGCAATAAATGAATGATTGAGCCGCTTAAGATGTAATTAGAAGAGATTTTGCCCACTTGCCCAGAACAGGGTCTTCCGAGATCTTGGATCTTAGGCCTGGGAGGACGAGTGCGTGAGAGTCGATGCTTTGGGGCACACGTCCTATGGTCCCTAACCCTGGGAACCCTTTCTCGCCAGGCTGCAGGATGACCGCGGAAGGCCGGGGTTACGGTCTGCGCAGAGGCGCGCCTGCCTCTCCAGAAGCAGCTGAGAGGGAGAGTGATCGCGAGCTGTTGTCAAAGTGCAGAGCCTTGGTGCGGGCCTGTGCCCCCAACCCAGGGGTCACGAGCTCAGAGAACCAGGTCTGGGTCTGTTCAGCCTGGGGCAGCCCCCATGCTGGACACCCCCAGCGAGGCAGGTGGGTGCAGGTGAGGGCGGGGCTGTGGGTCAGACCAGCCTCTCCGCGCGTCGTTGCGGCACTTTGAGAAAGCGCCTGGCGCCTCCGGGACCGCAGTGTCCTCACCCACAAAATCGAGACGAACCTACCTGCCTCCTTGGATGCTGCAAGGAGCAAATCATTGGGGGGCAATGTCCAGGGCACGTGGTGAACATTCCAGAGCGTCAGCTCTTGTGGTTGCTGAGAGAATAGTTGTCAGGCGCCTGCTTGGGGCTTCTCCTTTAGGCACCTGCCTCCTTCCCAAGCGGAGACGGGTGAGCGCCCCCTTGGGTCTAGTCCATACTTGAGGGCCCGCTGTGGCTGCGTGGGTGTGCTTGGTGGTCCTTGGTGTCCCTGGGATGTGTCCGGCGCAGGCCCGGGCGGGGCTAGACTCATGTCCACGCGGCTGCTGAGTTTCAAATCCCTGGAGCTCCTGGGCCAAGAAAGAGCCCCAACTCCTTGGCGGCGCTTGAAACAGCGTCGACAAAGAGACCGCGGATCCGCGAGTAGGGCCACGTGTGGGCCCTGCGGTGCGCCCAGGGCGAGGGCCGGCTCCGCGCAGGGAAAGGCGCCAGGCAGGGCGAGCCCCGGCTCGGAGGAGCGCGGGCGCGGTGTGGTTTTGTGGGTTCGCTAAGATTGCGGGTGCCGGCCGCCCAGCCTGGAGCATGCGGGGAGATCCAGCCGCGCGTCCTGGGACCGGACGGCCCAAACACAAGACTGAACCGAACCAAACCAGAGAACGACAGGCGTGGGGGGGGGGGGGAACGGAGCCTCGTCCCTGTCCCTGAGGATGTGCAGGTGCAGCCGCTGGGGGACTAGGTGGGGGTCCCCGGCATTGAGGTGGAATCGCCCTGGGGTGCAGCCCACTCTGCGTGTCTCCACCGGGCTCGCGGCGGCGTTACCCACAGCAGCTCCCCGCCGAGACCGGGCGGGCCGAGGGCGGCTCTGCCGAGGACGGACCGTCCCAGCCTGGGAGCCGGGGTTCTGGCAGAGGCCGCCACGGACGGCGCTCGAGGGCGTTACGCTAAGTGAACAAAGACCAGCGTTGTGTGTCCACTCAGACGAGGCGTCCGGCGCGGCCAGGCGTCGGCACAGAAAGTGGACGGGCCTCGGGGGGCTGTGGGGGGCGCGGTCCCGCATCGCCGGCTGGGCGGAGCTCTGGGGTCCGCCCCCAGCGGGCGAGCGCCGGGTCACTGCCCCGCGGTGCTGTGTCTGCGCGGTCAGCCCGGGAGCGCGCGTCTGCGAGCGGCGCGGCCTGCCTGGGGAGCCCCGCGGGCCCAGCGCCCGGGCCTTGCCGGGGAGCGTCCGGGCGCTGGCAGCCGCTGCCCGCTCCTGCGCTGCTCCGTCGGGGGCGGGGAGGCTTCCCGGGCGTGGGCAGCGCGAGATGGCCGTCATGTCGTGGGCAAACGGAAAGCCCCGGGGCAGGGCAGGGCCGCGCCGTGAACTCACTCTGGGGGGAAGTGACGGGCGTGGCGTTCTCACCCAAAGCGTGTGTGTGTGTGTGTAGAGCGCTGAGGGACTCACTCTACTCTGTGTTTTTTTAAAGATTTTATTTATTTTGCATACAAGCTGGGGTACAGGCCAGAGGCGTGGGGTGGCGAGAGGGTTCACCAGAGACAGAGCTGGGAGCAGAACAGGCAGATCAGAAACACACTGCTGAGGGGGCAGCGGGCGAGGCAGGAGAGGTCTGCCGCGCCCTGTGGGAAGCTCCCCAGCCGGGCATCGAACTCACGTCGCCGCTGCCGACAGCCCCGCAGCGCTGCGCCCAACCGCTGCGCCCCAGGGAGGCCCCACTCTGTATTTTATCTTCATCGCGTTGTCTTCCGTGGAGCAGCCTTGTTCATCTTTACAGGTTATTTCCCTTGCAAATGTGCCTGCTCAGGGGGTGAGTGAGGATTGGCGCTGGGAAGCCCAGGAAGGTCCCCCGTGGCCTGTGGGTCTGGGCGAACCACAGATGGTTCCGGAGCCGCCCCCGATTACAGTATGGAATTTTAATAAAAATACTAAGTTTTCTTATATGCAGGATCTGGAGGTTTGATGGGAACCCAGGGGTGATCGGGCCTGCCTCTGTCCCCCAGAAGCCGCCCAGTGGCCCCTGGCGGCGAGGGCCTGAGCAGGCGTGGAGCTGCACAGCCTTGCACCCTGCCTGCACCGTCTCCCTTTAGCTCAGCACAAACATGCGAGGAGGGGAGAGAAGGGGTGTCGTCTCCATTCTGTGGATGAGAAAAGTTGAGCCCGGAAAGCTCAATTGGCTGTGCAAGGCAGAGAGGGGACCCCCTCGGAGGTCCCCTGCCCGGCCCCTTCTGTCCTTCTGTCCTTCTGTCCATCCAGAGACTTTCTGGAGCTCTCTTGCCCCGCAGCCTTGCCAAGAGGTTGTGCGCGTGCCGGCACCGGCCTGCTCACGGGGCTGGGGGCCACCTCTGTCTTCGGCAGCCGTCCGGTGTCCCAGCGGGTGTGTGACAGCTCAGGGGCCACACACAGGGCGCTGGGGGCAGTTCTCCGCCGTCAGAGCACCCGCGAGCGCTCGCTGCCTCGTGGCCCCTGCCGGCTGCCTCTGCGGCCTGCTCTGAAGGCCTCGCCGCGTCCTGCCCGACCGAGCCTCTTCAGCTGGGCCCGCCGCGCTGCCTCAAGCCTTTGCTGATTCCCTCCATTAGCCGCCTGGTCCCGTTCCGCCCCCCGCTGTGCCGCGCCAGCCCCTCTCCTCTGGACGCACAGAAGGCACAGCCGAGCATTTGCAGCGCCCATCTTTTTTCCCAGCAGAACGTTCTAGCTCTTTCTCAGTCTGGTGAATCGCTTTACGAAGTCCATGTGCGGTAGACGGTGCTCCTGGGCCTCAGTCAGAAAGTGAGAAACACCCAAGTGGCTTTTAGGGCAGG
The DNA here is from genome assembly GCA_004024925.1 of Scalopus aquaticus. NCBI lineage: Eukaryota > Metazoa > Chordata > Mammalia > Eulipotyphla > Talpidae > Scalopus > Scalopus aquaticus. The sequence continues at coordinate 88,643 of PVIJ01005256.1, forward strand.
CAGCTTGCGGCGCCGCTCCCAGGCTGAGGAGAAGTCTGGGCAGGCGGGGGTGAGCTCGCCCCGCTGGCTCCGTCCTGGCAAGGGCAGTGGGGAAGGGGTCCAGGCTTCGCTCGGGGGACGGGGGCAGGAAAGAAATGGCAGAGGGCATAGGGCAGAGGTCGAGCCGGGCGGGGGATAAGGAGTGGAGGCATCCAGAACAGGGCTGGGTTGACACCAGGCTGGCGGGGGGACATCAGGTTGGCTTGTCCCAGCGCCCCAGCCCCACAGGGCCACATACTGTGCGCCTCCCCACAGGGCCACATACTGCACACGCTGCCCTCGGCCTGTCCCTTCAGCCCCCAGAGACCACTGTGCCGAGTGACAGCCAGCCCCTCGCACGCCATTCTCGGGCTGACCCGCTTCCCCTCCGAGGCCGTATCTTAGCAACGGCGTGGGGGAGACGGCTCGCCTGGCAGAGTCTCTCCCGAGGCCGTGCAGGGCCTGCGTCTGCCAGCCAGGGAGTCAGTGTCTAGCAGGCTTCTGGGGCGCAGGGGGGGGCTTCTGTCGCTACCTGGGCCCAGAGTCCCCCTGGTTTCCGGCAGGGCCAGCTAGACGGGGGTGACCTGCAGCTCTCGCAGCGGCGGCTTCCTGTCACGCCCAGAGCCGCCCGTCCATTGCCTGGACTCTGGGCTGCGTGGTCAGTCTGGACGCTTCCATCTGAGAACATGCCAGCTGGCGCTATATATAACCCCAATGTCCAGAGAACTCTCAGCCCTTCCCTTCAAGTCTAAAAATATGCGCCCAGCGCTGAGCTCACAGTGCCTCCTGCCAGCCTTGGTTTCCCTCAGAAGAGCGGATGACGGGGCTGGCCTCCCAGATGCTCTTTGGAGGGACTTTTTTCATGTCCTCAGGGCCAAGAAGGGGCCAGCTGTGACTCACTGTCCACTCGCTCTTCCCACGGCTCTGAGAATGTTCCCAGGAGACACGCTGCGTTTGCCCCATTTTTGCCCAGGGCAGTTCGAGATGGACATGAGAAGGACATTCACAGCCAACAGGCCCTGCCCAGCCAGAGAGGCCCCAGCCTGTACCTGGTGGAGGGACACTCCAGGGGCCTCGTGCCCTCAGCTCTGCTCTCGTCTGCAGGAGGAAGCGGGGCAGACCCGCTGCCAGACCCCAAGGGGCATCAAAGACAGGAAAAGGGACTCAGCAGGCTGCCTCAGTCCCCCCCTGCCGGCCGGTGTGGCAGGGGCTGGGAAGCGGGGGACGGTCTGGGGCAGAGCTGGGTCTCTGCTCCGGTCAGTCTGTCTCTGTCCTGCTGTCCAGCTGGTGGACCTGCTGTGCGCCAGGCCTGTGCCGGCTGCTCCTGCCTGCATTACCTGATCTCCGCCACGCCTGGCAGGGGGGGAACTGTCGTCCCCACTCTTTTTTCTTTAAGATTTATCCATCTATGCAGACAAGAGCTGGGGTGCAGGCCAGAGGTGTGGGGGTGAGAGGACTCCCCAGAGACAGAGTGGGGAGCAGAACAGGCGGATCTACTGAATCCACTGCTGAGGGGAGCAGCGGGGAGACAGGAGAGGTCTGCTGCACCCTGTGGGAAGCTCCCTGGCCGGGGATTGAACTCGTGCTGCAGTGGCTGCGGACAGCTTCATAGGCTGAGACTTAACCTGTTGCACCAGCAGGGAGGCCTGATCTCCAGTCTCATAGGTGAGAAAATGAAGGCCCGGACAGGTAAAATGACTAACCCAAGGTCAGGCAGATGGAAATCCAGGTCTGGCTCCAAAGCTTTGCCTGGGCAGGGATTGCTCCCCCGAGGGCTGGCCCGAAAGCACTCTGCAGCCCGGCGAGGGGAGCAGGTGCACAGCCCTTGCCACCTGCTGCCCGGAGACCACCAGCCTCCACAGAGCTTCCCAGCAGCCTCCGCCTGCCACCCACGCCAGCCTCTGCCCCACGCCCTCTCAGCCATGCTCACGTGCAGATTCTCCCGCAAACTCCCTGGCACAGTCAGACTATTCGGTCATGAAATGGTTCACTAATTGGGCACCTCTGTGGGCAACAGTTGTTTTAACAGAAGGCTCTGGAGACAGTCCCTAGGAAGTAAATGTCTCGTGGTTGATACGTTTTTAAAAATTTTTCCTTTTTGGCATTTGGTGGAGGGTTTATTTGCAGGAACACAGGCTCTGGAGTCGGCGGCTGCCCAGCCCTGACCCTCGCTCACTGGTTGTGATCTTTGCACGAAGTACACAAATTTCCTAGGCAATTGTGGGAGAGAAATGCAGAGAAAACACACAGCACAGAGCCCAGGAATACATCTTGGTTTCACTCTTGTTTCTTTGGAGGGCGAGCAGGTTTTTCTGCTCTCCTGTAATCACATGTAGCCGTCAGCTCCCGTCATGCACAGGACCGGTCCTGGCCAGGTGGAGAGACTGGCCTTGGCCTTGACCGCTGAAGGACGCCCAGGCTGCGGGCTCTGAGGGTGCAGAAAGCTTCCTTAGGCCAGGAAGAAAGGGGGCTAGAGAAGACCCCCTGCAGATTTGCAGTGTCGGGGTCCCCACTGCTGCTGCTGCTGGCTTTTCCCGAGGGGCCTCCCCCATTCGCGCAGACATCCAGCCTGCTTGCACCCCTGCGGGCCATCGGGGGGTAAGGCCTCGAGGGGCTCGGAGAGGCTCGGGGGCAGCAAGTCAGGCTTGCCCACATTTCACGAGGAACTTTCTATTCTTCATTATTCCTTTTCAGAAAGAATTTGGAGGGAAGGACTAAAAAAGGCAGGGGGAGGAAAAAGGGAGAATGCAAGAGGAGAGGGCGAGCTAAGAGCGGGGTGACGGGCCAGTTAGGAGGGCGCAGGCCTTGCAGCGTGTGAGGTGCGAGCAGGAACTGAGCCCGTGCTCACTATCACGGGGGGTCCGGCTGACACCGCAGACGTGACAGCAGCCCTCGCCCACTCCAGGCCTTCACTGTGCTGAGGTCAGCCTGACCCGGGGCCTAGACATCTGTGTGTGACCAGCCGTCCGAGCGATTTTGCTGCAGTTCTTGGGGGACCACACTTTGGGAAGCACTGAAACTTCAGCTTCTCCTCCCTGTTGCCGCCTTTTCGAAAAATACCCCCGGGCCCTTCCCTGCAGCAGACCCACCCTCCGCCTTATCACTCGCTGCCTGGGTGCCAGCTCAGGGCCACGCTACGGCTTTTATCCACAGGGCTGCTGTCCACGCATCGAGTCAGACCTGGGCCTGCCCCCACCTCTCCCGCCCTGTGTCTGAGTAAGCCCCCCCAGCCCCGCACGCTCAGCAGTGCTCTCGGCCTCGACGGCTCAGCCCGTCTCACGCATTCCGAAAGGCACCTTACACGGATCAACCCGCTGGATTCCCTGCCTGAAACCCAGCTTAGTGTGACCCTTCATCGACCTTTCCTCCTCCGCTGTCACTCAGAGCGGCTCGGGCTGGAAGGGGCCTGCTAGACGAGCTGTCTGCTTGCCCTTGAGCGGAAGTGTGCGCCGACGATTTCTGAGGGAGCTGTCTAGGAATGTGCAAGCGGCTGCAGGAGGCCCCTGCCTGGCGGACATTCTGTCGTGTTGCGGCAGGCACATTAGCTGCCCCCTCTGCGTCCCGTTCTCCATCCTCTGCCCAGAGTGCGGCTGCGATGGCTCCAGCTCCAGCTGCCATCTTTGCCCATCTTTGGCGCCCCCCGAAGTGGACTGAGTAGGGAGCTGGGAGCATCTGGTATCTGTAAACAATTGGAGCATACTGTTTGCCTTCAGGTTTTTCTGTAAGAGAAAAGAAATTTCTATTTTGTTAAATTCATAAAAAAGGAAGCCTGGACTGTCCATCAAGATTGAGTCTCTGGATGTCTGATGCCTTTTCCTCTTGCTTTTTCAAGGCCTTTATAATGCTTTCCAGTAGGAACCACCGTACTTACACTTCCTTTGCAGATCTTACAACGCGTAGCTCACTGCCAAGCACGTATGATTAACCAGCAAGTGCTCTTGAGTGATTGATTAGGTTGTGTAGACTCTTACTTCCACACAAAAGATGAAGTTCACTGGTGAAATCAAGAGTTCTGGACTTAGTTCTCATTCTATCAGTAATTAATTTATGGCCTGGGAATTGCCTGTGGTCCACTATAAAAGGACAGTTTGACCAGATGACCTAGTTCTCCCATACCACGAGGATGACCTTAGACCTGAGAGGTGTACAGGCAGAAGTTTAGAATGCGTGAACCGTCTTGGTTAAGCTCACCTGACGCTGTTGGTTAGACTAGGAAAGAAATGGAATTGAGAAACGATGCTGCAGTTTGTTTAGAAGAAAGACAGTGACCTTGGAGGGTTGCCTTGTCAAAACAAGATGAAAGTACCATAGCTTCATTCTCAGTACTCAAAAAGGAAATGGAGCGAGAAGGAAAAGATCAACCCGATTAGCTCTAGAGGGGTGGAAGCACTGGGGCAGAGCGTTACCTGGGGGCCCCAAGCTTCAGCTGGTTCCTCTCACCTTACCTTCATCCTTCCCGTGACCTGTCGTCCTGAGTATTAAGTCAGAAGATGAGATCATGTAATTAGTGCCCTTTGAAGAACTTGTCTTCCAGATGCCCTAGATAGGGGACTAGTTCTTTGCAGAGGGCAATTTGGATAGAACTTCAGGCAAAAGAGTTAGATCTACCTTGTTAGATCTATCAAAGAGGCAAGACTGCTTGATCCTCTGTTCCCCATGCGTGCGGACAGAGAGGAGGTTGGCTGTGATGTCAGTTGCCCTTCAAATGATTCCTGAGCTTTGAAGCCTCCCGTAAGCAGCCTGGGTCTCTCAAGATGGTCCGCTCAGCTCTTTCTTCTGGGTACCAGATGGCAGAGCGTTCTGTGGCTGGGTGTTCAGCTCCCTTGGTTGGATGCTGCCTGCCCAGTGGGGGGGATGTGCTAGGTTGAACCTAAGTTCTCAGATGGCATCAGAGCAGTAAACTCACCATGTTTCTCTCATTTTTATCCCTTCAATTTGCCCAAAGCTGTCACTCAGCTCAGTCCCCAGCAGAGATGCGAAGTGAGCTGGCGGTGGCCGCGGACGGGGCGGTTTCTCTGAGCTCCAAATGCCGCCGAGGTCGTCACGCGTCTGCCCTTGTCCACTCACCTTGGGAAGGTTCTGGAGACCCAGATGAGCTGGGGATTAGCTCTCTTCAGCCATCACGGGCAGCTTCCGTGTGTGAAACAGCTTGACAGGGACGTTTTATGGACGCCGGGAAGTGAGTCAATGAACGGACCCGGTCTGTTCTCAGGCCATTTATTCGCCACCTCGGTGCTCTCCGACAGCGATGTCTGGGTGCAGCTTTGCCCGCGTCAGCCCAGTTAGAAAGTCATTTTCAGTTATTGTGATGCACCGTCTTTATCGTGCTGTCCATCAGCGACAGCGCACCCTCTGACAGGGAGGCTGGCTACTCAGCGCAGCCCCCCGGATGGCAGAGGCGCTGCAGAGTCTCGCCGGGCCCAGGCGGCCGTGCCTGCCTGCGGCCGGGGATGGAGCCCTCTCTGTGTCTCTCCTGCTGCTGTTTTTGCCTCTTGGATCGATTTGTCCGGGAGCAGCCGCGGTGTCGGCATGAGCCAAGCCGCCGCGAGCACCGCCCAGGCGTGAGGAACGGAAGGGCCTCCTCCTGGGCCTGGCCGGGGGGCGGCAGACAGCAGCTCCGGCCTCTGCGGTCGCCGCCTCTCAGCCCCACCAGTCCCTCTGCCAGAGTGGCGGCCGCTGCCCGGGCACACTTTCAGAACGTTGATCAGTGCAGCAACAGGGAAACGGCTTCCCCGTTGTTAGGGTCTTTCCAACACAGGGAGCTCTGTCGTGTCAGCCGAAACCAGGTGCTGGGTCTTGATACGAGGGTGGCCGTTCACCCCTCAGACCGGGCGTGGAGGCCTGATCGGGTGCCCCTCCATCTGGAACGGGGGTGTAGCCTCACCCATCAAGGCAGTGAGTCTCCACGTGTCCCTTGTGAGCAGACAGCCCCCCAAGGCCCATCAAGCAGACACGACGTGCACACGGCCTGCACCCCACTCTCGCTCTCTGCTCTGCCACAGATCTTTGCGGTGAGATGCTAGCAAAGGAAGACGTCCTTGTTCACCAGCTCTGGGGGCTGTGTGGCTGTGTGAAGATGGAGATGTGGGGGCAGCTTTAAGCACGGGAAATGCAGGCCCCATTTCACATGTGGGCTGCCTCTGCGGTGTGCTTTGAGAAGGGAATCGGAGAGCGGCAAGACCCCAGACAAGACCTGCCAGCGAGGCGGCTGGGACGTGGCTGTCACGGTCTTCGTAGTGGACCAAAGCTCCCCTAAAAATTCTGGAGGCCACACGGCGGCCCTCAGCTCTCAGTCAGGCCACGCTGCTGGGTCTTTCTCCACATGGTCCTCTCAGAAGTGGCCGCGGACATCCGCTGCAGGGCTGTTGAGTCTGGAATATGCAGATGGAATCGTTGGTTTGATGTTTGAAAAAGTGTCCGTCGTTGCTCCTGGCAGCCCGCCCAGTGTGGCGAGGAGCTGTCTCCCTGGGGGTCCCCGTGAGGGGAGTGGCTGGTTGGCGCCCCCCAGGGGAGGCTGCACATCCGCTGAGACGGGTGGTCGGGGCGCCGCGCTGTTTGAATAGCACCCCCCCCCCCCAGTAGGATTTGCAGACGACGGGGCTCTGCTGAGTAGGGGACACTCAGGCCTTGGGAGGCCTCCCTGTGGGCGCTGGGCCTGCTTGGCAGGACCGGGCTGTGTGCCTTTGGGAAGGTCGTTGCGCGTTTCTAAGCCATGGTCCCCCATCCGAGCAATAAAGGCGCTGACATAAAAACAAGACAATTAATAATAATAATGATCGACGTTGATTGGACTCTGCCGTGTGCTAAGAACTGTGTTAAGCACTTTGAGAGTTTGACTCATGTGGCCCTTACAATGACGAGGTAGGGACAGTTGCTGTCTCCAGGGACCTAGGTTTAAAATCAGGCCACCTGGTTTTAGTGCGGTGGCCAAATCTTAGCCAGTCTGCACTTTTCCCAAGGTTTAAATTATGTGAGATTAGGAGTGAAAAATGGTTTTACCCTGAACCTTTATAAAAACCACTTGGCCAGATGGAGATACCAAAAGCAATTTCTAAAAACAACAACAATAAATCAGTGATGAAGGGAAGGGTTATATAACCAGTGGTGCTGGGACAGTTGGTTGGCTACTTGGAGAAAATAACAAAGCAGCTTAGACCCTCACCTCACACGGTTCGCCACAATACATTCCAAGTTGATTAAATAGATTAATGGAAAAGGAGAAAATAGAAGGGAGTATCGTATCAAATTTCTGACTGGGGGAGAACTTTTGCGCAAAACCATGGACGAAATCACAAAACTTAATGATAGCTCCAACTTCAAAAATTCAGACACCTTACCTCAGAAATAAATCTTCCAACAATGACTGTGAGAAAGGACTTATTACAAATGTAACACTTTACCTGATAACTGTATTTAAAGATACACCTAAAGCAACAATAACTACAAAGACTGACAGATAAATGGCAAATGAATGTTCTATGTTCGTATAATGCCTAATAAACATATAATGCCTTAAGAACTAAGCAAGGGCCCTAAATTTAAAATTTCTTACTTATAAAGAAATGGCATATTAACATTATATGTGTGTATGTACTAGTCATATGTACGTATGGCTTCATCTGCACACATACCCTCTCTAGCTCTGTCATTGCAGAAAGGGCAGGCCAGGACACTGGTAGCACGAGCAAACCCAGCGTCCAGAACTTAGTCTCTCCATTGTTTTCTACTGAAAGTAATCAAAGAAAGGGAAAGTGAGCACAAGAGGAGCTGGCGACAGCTGGGGCTTCAAAGTCGTGCTTGAGAAATGAGGGGTGCAAGGCCCTGGAGCCAGTTCCCACGACCGCTGGCTCATTCTGAGCTAATCTGAGCTTCTGGACAAATGACATTATCAGATGCAGCGAGAGCCCGCGCGTCTGTACAGCTACAGCTCCGTTAGCAAGGAAGCAAATGGAGAAGAAGGAGGTGGCGTCGCGCGATAGATGAATGAATAAAGATGTGGCCGGTACACACGGAGCACGACTCGGCCAGCAAAAGAACCGCTTGTCTTCACAATAAAGCGCTCACGGATGTGAGAGGAGTGGTGGAGTCGGGAAGTCGGCACTCGCCGCCATCCTGCTGCTTCAAGCAGGAGTTGTCTGCGGTGCTTAAACTGTAGATGAACCTTAATGAGGAACAGGAGGCTCACATGGCTTCAAAGCATCTCCCCATAAATTATTTATTGGTTAAGTGACTTTAAAATGGAGAGAACTGGATCCCGTGCTTCCTGAATGACCCAGGGAAGCCTTTCCTGCCACCAGGCGCCCAGACACCAGGACGCGCCCCAATAGCACCCACGAGATGGACGCAACTTCACGTCTTTGTATTCCTGCCCGAAATGCAGAACTCATCGCGAGGGAGTATCAGACAAGCCTAAACGGAAGAACATGCTATAAATAGCCTGCCTTGTCCTTTTCAAAAAATGTCAAGGACATGGAAGCCGAAGACCGAGAGAATCGTTGCGTCCTGAGGCGGACTGGAGAGACGACAGCTGACTGCAGCGACTGCACTTGTTGCTCTGCGAGGAAGGGCGCGGTGAAAAGGGAGGTCCTCGGGGGAGTTCTGCTTTCGTGATTCATATAGTGGGGAAATGACTTTGTTCTTATGAAACACATGCGGAAGGATTTAGACATGCGTTTTTTTACTTAGTCTTACTTAGTCTTACTTCGCTTTACTTAGTCGAGATGACCCAGGGAAAAACGCATCCGTGTGATCATGTTACGTGTCTGTATACACTTCCGTGCGCGTGAGATAAGCCCACAATTCATTCTTCGAATATCAGAAACTGCATTTCCATGCCTTTCTTCAAGCTGCTCCCTCAGGGATCTATCTGAATGCCCTGAGGTGGAGGCCCCCGGGGGCACCCAGCTCTCCTCTTAGGCGCCTCACACACGCTTCCGGCTGGCGGCTGTGGCCAACCACGGCCCCTCCTCATCGGGGGGTGAGCTGGAGTCGTGAGCTGGAGTCGGCGATGAGAGCAAGAGAGCACCGAGGCCAGAGCGTGACGGCACCTGCCTCCCCACAGCCGCCTGTTGACGGCGGGAGTTGCGATCCCAGCCCCACAAGTGGCCCCGATGATTTATGGCCCCTAACCCAGCGTTACGCCCCCAGAGGCCACAGCCTCCCACCTGCTAGAAGTCGCTGGAATTAAAAACACCAGTGAAAACAATTTGTCATGTCAAGAGCTGTTTCCTTTCCCTTGAAGACACTCTCCAGAGGTGACATTTTTGAGGTCACCTGCTCTGTGCTGAAAATATGAGCCAAACATGACCTGAAATGGACACCAACGTGCACGTCGAGAAGAAGGAAAGGCCTGCTTGTGGCCAGCGGCCTGGCAGGCAATGGGGTGTCCAGTGCCGGCTCCCTGCTGGCCCTGAAAGCAGGCCTGTGCTGTCTCTTCTTTCAGATGCGCCTCCATGGGCCTGGCCAGGTGGGTCAGGCGTGGGCCCGAGACCAGCTTTGTCTCTCACCAGCTGGGCACCCTGCTCTCTCTGTGTCTCCAGCTGGCCAGGAGCGGTGACATCGCCCTGTCTCAATCCAGGCTGTCATGAGGTCAAATGAGGCAGAGCAAAAGCCATCCCTGGTGAATCTGAGAGTGGACATTCAGAATGAAGTAAGCTGTCCCAACTTTTGCCACTTGATGATGGTAAAGATGTCTCTTTTTTTCCCCAAAAAAGCAAGGCTGGAAAAAAAATCAACTAGTCCTCAAGTCATTCAGATACAAATAGCTTATTAGTACTAGGAAAAAAAGCTCTAAGATTTGAACAGAGGAAGACCTCAACCTTGAAAGGAAGTACAAAACCACTCAAAATAAGCAAAAAACATCAGCATCCTCTCTGTTCCTCCGTGACAATTTCCCAAACTATTTTAAGCTGCCTTGATTCTCAAGGGAGAAAGCACCACCAAAGCGTGGATAGAGAAGTTTCATTTCTCTGCCACTGCTGTGAAAATACCCCTCTGCTAATTTAAAGATCGAGAATTTTCTAATAAAAACAACCGGAATGTGTTAGGCATGATTATTCCAATTCTGCCCATCTGGCTTTCTGTCTATTGTGTCTGTCCCTCTAGCCTACTGGTTTCCAAAGAGGTAGAGGTGGCTTTATTAAACATAAGACTATATGAAATAGGACAATTACAGCCCTTGTTTGATTATTTATGTTAGAGATAAGGCAGTAGTTTTTTAAAGAACCATGTTTGTCTCTGTCCTATTTTGGGGCCCAGGTACATAGTTCTTATTTTTAGCATCTCTGTGGTATTGTGCATCTGAGATTTCAACCGCCAGTGAGTCAGAAGGTCTGGCTGCCCAGAGGTACGTGACTCAGATAGGCAGGAATAGTCTGTTCACCAGGAGAGGAGGGATTAAAGGAGATCTTTTGTGCTTAGTGGAAAACATAAGTGAAAACATAATTTTAAAATAGAAATCTATTACCCTTCTGAAGGGTTCTTTCCCCTCATCCCTGAAAGTTCTCATCCTACACCCAGGCAAGAGCTGTTGCCAGTTCATTAGCCATTTGGGACTATCTGGGGCATTCTGGAGGAAAGGTTTCTGGGTCACACCCACCTTCAGAATCTACAGAGCAGTATCCTCAAAGGCAGAGTGATGGAAGACAGATGTGGCTGGGTGCGGCATTGCGCCAGGGGAAGGTCACAGGGAGGAGATTTGTTTTTTTAGTACTAAGAAACTGGGAGAAGGTGGCTTCCTCTTAAAGGTGGGACACAACAGGCTGACTATTCTCTGGATTAGAGATAGGATCGGAAATGCCAGAGAATTCCTTTACCTATTCACCGTGCATGCAAGCACTCAGCCATTCGCCCAAGCGCCAGAATATTGAGAGATGACTGAGTACGGGGCCCTTTATTTAAGACTAGGGGTCCAATGCAGACGGCGGGAGATAGACAGGAAGAGGGGCAACTTGGCCACAAGCTCCCCTCCAAGGCTAGGGCTTCAGGATTCCAAGTGGTCAGGAATGCTGGAGCTTCAGGTGGTCTCTTTAGAGGCCATTCGTGTAGGGGAGAGGAGGGGAGATGAGCTCCAGGCTAAGTCCCTGGATACACACAGCCAGAGGAAGCAGCAGCATCGTTGGGGGCCATGCGAGTCACCATCCCCTTCACATTCTTCCCAGACTCCTTTGGAGTCAAGCTCCCAGAGACCCCCAAGACCCCCAAGGTCCTCTGGGCGCGAGTGAAGAGATGTATGTGGAAGCGGGCGCGGGTGTGCTTTAAGCCGCTGTTGAGATTTTCCAGTGTTCCATGAAAGCTCCTGAATCTCTTCCCTAAATAACAAAGTCCTGTTGGTGTTTGGTGACGCGCTGGGAGCGCAGCGCTCGACTGAGCGGAACGAAGCCGCTGACGCAGCCTGTCTCGCCGCTTAACGGTAACAGCTAACATTGGGATAGCTCTCTGCAGTGGGCCTCGCTCCCCGCGGGGCCCAGCAGGTTCCTTGCGACGGGGGACCACGTGCGTTTCACCCCAAAAATGGGCGTCCTGCAGGACCTGAGGGCCAGTCCCAGGGCTGGTCGGGTCAGAGGTGGGGCTTGGAGTCCTGAGCCAGAATCTTGGGCCTCCGCCACCCTCTGAAAGCGCCCGTGGCCACACTCACCCCTGCTAAGCTGGGGTTGGTGTCTGCCGCTGGCCTCGGTCCCCTGCAGTATCCCACATGCGCCCCCACACTCTCCTTCATCGTGCCTCCTCTGGCTTCAGCCCTGAGAATTACTCTCCCAGGGCTTGGGCCAAGTGCCCGGCACCGGAACCCCCTCTCTGCACGCCCATCCCACCCCTCACGCCGTTTTCTCGGTCAGAGGGGCTTCTCCCCGCGGGGCGCACGCCACGGTCACAGCAGAGCCAGCTGTTGGCTCTCTGGAAGGCGGGAGAGGAGCAACTTCTCGGTTTTCTCTTTTTGTCCCTATTATGAACTCTCTGGCGTCTGGCGAGGGGCTGGCGAATGAGCTGTCAACCCCTCAGAATCAGAAAGTCCGAGAATCTCATAGAAATGGGCAACTATGTGAGCCTAATGGTGTCACCATGGAGTCGAGAGCGAGACTTACAGATTTTAGTCCTTGCTTGTTTTCAACTTAGAGCGTGGTTTCAAAATTATAATTACCCAAGTAACACATAATCGTTGTAGACAGAAATTAAGAGACATTTCATTAAAAAATAATTTATTAAAGTGCCAGCACCGGAAACCCCTCTCTGCAATTTATTATAATTGTCAGACCTCTGGGATATGGTACCTTTTCTATGTGTATTCTTCCAACTTCATTTGCATTCTGCAAATGCAGAAATATGTTATTTTTATATAAACATGTGACTACATATACTACTATAGAACCTGGTTTTTCTTTAGCTACATGCCATGAATGTCCTCCTGTGGCACTAAATATGAATTTACAGTGTCATTGTGTTATTTGCATAATACTGGATTGTATGAAGGCACTGTATGCATTTGATCAATTTCCTGTTTGTGGAGCACTCAGGTGGCTTTCGTGACACTGTAGTCACACTGTAGACAACATGACAATATGTAATAACTTATGTGTAATAAATGCCTTTATTCTCTCTATTTCTATCATTTGCACTTTCTTTCCCTGACGTTGAATTCTAACAGTGGGATTCATAGGTGAAAGTTCATCCTCTTACTCAATGAGGCACTTGAGAAACCTTGATCAAGCCTAGATCCTCACCAGCAGAGGGTGGGCGTGGCTGGCGCCCCACACCCAGCTGACTGAACATTATCTTCACTAATTCCAAAGGGGAGACACACACACAGAAGCACTGGAAAGCATTTTTGGAGCCAACCCTCATTCTTTTAAAACACCGTGTAAGAGCCACACATAAAACCTCTAAGAAATACGACTGGACTCTAGCCAGGGACTTGCTTATTTCTACCTCTAGTGAAGATAAATTCTGGTGCAACAAAAGGTTTGGGTACGTCCTAGAAATGCAGTGAGATGGGATTGATTTGATCCTTAGCTGAATTTTCTTGGGGAAAAAAAAAAAGCATGGTAAGCATTCAGCTGTTTGATTTATGCTTTGTGACCTTCTCCCCCAACCGCCTTTAGACTGCCAGTGAAGGGCCTCCCTGGGGGCGCAGGGGTTGAGTCTCAGCACTATGAAGCTATCAGCAGCCACTGCAGCACGAGTTCGATCCCCGGCCAGGGAGCTTCCCACAGGGCGCAGCAGACCTCTCCTGTCTCCCCACTGCCCCCTTAGCAGTGGTTTTCAGTGGATCCAACTGTTCTGCTCCCCACTCTGTCTCTGGGGGGTCCTCTCACCCCACCACCTCTGGCCTGCACCCCATCAATAAATCAATAAATAAACTTTTAAAAAACAGACTTCCAGTGACGTGCCGGTGGCGTTAGGACCATGTCAGGAGAAGCAGCCGTGAAGCGGAAAGAGTCCCGGGCTGGAGCGGGGCCCAGCCGCTGGGCTGCCCTGTCCTCGCACCCGCCAGCCCCGCCCGCCCGAGGACGCCTGGAGCGGGAAGAGAGTGCTCGGGGATGCGGACACGCCTGCGGCTCAGGAACCCGAGTTCCCCTCACACGTTCACTGTGCGACACAGCCGAGGGGTCTGCAGGCTGCCTGTGCCCTCCCAGCCGCGCCGTGAGATTAGGTCACGCGCCAGGGGCTCAGGGCGGGCGTTTCGTTGCTCTCGCTTGCGTGTTCGCGTCGTCCTCTGCTCAAGTGAGGATGAAATGATCTGATCTCTAAGAGCCCTTTAAGGGCTAATTTCCTTAGGATCTCAAGTCAGCACAAGCAACATCCTGCCTTTTTTTTAAAAAAAAGATTTATTTATTTATGCACACAAGAGCTGGGGTGCAGGCCAGAGGGGTAGGGGTGAGAAGACGCCCCAGAGACAGAGTGGGGAGCAGAACAGGCGGATCCACTGAAACCCACTGCTGAGGGGGCAGCGGGGAGGCAGGAGGGGTCTGCTGCGCCCTGTGGGAAGCTCCCTGGCCGGGGATCGAACTCGTGCTGCAGGGGCTGGGACAGCTTCATGGGCTGAGACTTAACCCCTGCGCCCCAGGGAGGCCCGACATCCTGCCTTTTTAAGCCCAAATCCCAGAGTCGCTCTAGAAGCCTGCGGGGCGCCCTGGCTGGCGCTCACTCGAGAGGCTGCTCCTGCGCGCCCCTCCTGCCCTGCGCTGCTGCCCGAGCGCCTCTTAGCCGGTGTTTGCGCTTATCCTGTCGTCCTCACGGTCTTGTCGTCCGTTTGAAGATGAGCTTCCTGAGGACAGACCCTGCCCGCATCTCTCTGGCCACATCCCTCGGCTCCTCCCCTGTGGCACATTCCGGGGCTGCCGGTTGGTCGATGGGGAGTTGGACTGGCAGGGGATTCATTTCGTGGATCAGCCTCTGCGCTTGGCCGTGGTGTGCTTGCTGGTGGCTTGATTTTGGTTTATTTCAGCCCATCTGCACAGTCTCAAGACCCCCATTCAACTTGTAACTGCATGCAGCTTTCAGTCGCCTTCCGGGGGTCCGTGCTGCTTGCCCGCCCGTAGAGGGCGAGAGCAATGAGAGGATGGTGGTGCCTGCCGTCTGTTAGGCAGACAAAGCAAACAAGTTATTCGCAAATATTAGGGAAGTAGGAGGATTCGTTAACTATTAGCCCCTTAATAACAGCGTTACGAGTGTCGGCCTGTTGGCCTGTCGGTCAGCCGGGCCTACAGCTTCTGACAGGCTGTCTGCGGAGCTGGGCTTCCAGTGACGCCATCTTCCCTTTACCTGCGCTGGGAGGCCCTCAGCAGCAGCAGATTCTCTCTGTGTCCACCTGGTCACACACCACTGCCTTTTCTTCCCCTGTGCTGCGCCGTCATCTGTAATGTATTAGTGTAATCCATTAATCCAGCCACAGGCGTATCCCGAGTCCTTTTTATGTTTGCAGCGCTGCGGCCGCTCACCCTGGGGGTTCATTCAGCCACTCCTTCACTCACCTACAAATATTTACCGCAGGAGGAATAACAGCCAGTTGTTTTGCATGCAGGGTCTCACGTCGGCACGAGCAACATCCTCTCAGCTGTGGGGTGTGACTGCACGGGGCCTGACACATAGTAGGTATTCATTGCACTTGGCACCTCTCACGGTTCTTGACTGAACTGTGTCAAATACTGAAATTCGTGGGCCCAGCTAGATTTGCCTGGATGAAGCACTGCGCTGTTTTTCACCAGAATGCACTGAGTGTGATTACACATCTCCCCAAAGCCGCCCTGTTGGACATCGGTGCTCCAGGGCGATGAAGTGCCGCCTCTGTTCTGCGGAGGTTCACGGGGCTCTGCGTCCAGACAGTCATCTTTGTGGCTCTTGCGTTTGATTTTTAGATTTGCCCCCGTCCTTGCAGGGAAACTCTGAAGTAACTGTGTGAGCGTCTCTGTCAGTGTCTCTCAGTGATGACAAGCATCGTGCATTTAGCATTCTTCACATGCGTTATTTTATTCGGTCCGTACATCAGCTCTGCAAGGCAGATACGATCATCTCCAATTTGTTGATTGAAAGTGGGGAAAAGGAACCCTGAAGCTTCTGAGACTTAGCAACGTGCCCGAGGCCTCCGGCTGCAGGCGCAGCGGAGCTCAGAACCGGGTCTCGCTGGCTCAGCGTGGGACTCTCGTGCCAGCGTCCGGCCTGCCCTGAGCAGCTCTTCACCTTCCTCTGGCATGCTGGTCACTGCCACAGGCTGGCGAAGTGACTGGTGCGGGTCTGAGAGGCTCTCCTTCGAGGAGAGTGCCTGAGGCCTAGCCCGTGGGCTTTGTCACCCCCTCTGTGATGCGCAGGCAAGTTAGATGGGTAGCAGGTGAGGCTGCCAGATTTAGCAAAAAGCAAGACAAAGGAAAGATTCCACTTAGGTTGGAATTGGAGATAAACAACAACGAACCTTCTGTGTGTTCGTCTTTACCGTGTAATATTTGGGACATACTTATAAAAACACTTTTTTGTCTATCTGAAATGTAAATTTAACTGGGCGTCTGTGTTCTCTGCAGCCCCAACCCTGACTCTGGTGGCCTCAGAGGCCCCGCACAGTCCTGCGGGGCGCCCAGGTGAGGTCGGGGCTGGCACAGCCACCGGCGCATTGTGGGTCTGTGCCGCTGATCAGATAATGCTTTCTGGAAGAGCTGGTTCTGAGAGGCTGTTTCCACGGCGGGAGGGAGATGGTTTGGCAGCTGGCTGGAGGAACTATTCATGTGGAAAAAGAACAGTAAACTGGAAAAGGACGAGGCTCGGAGATGCAGGCCCAAAGCAAACAAGGATCGGTTTACTTTGACCAAAAGTAAATTACTTTTCAAATAGAGCAGGGTTTGTCTCCTGCCTAATGCGACCATCGCTTTGCTTTCCTGTGCCGGAAGGAGGGCAAACGGTGCCGCCTTCTCCGCACGCTCCAGCTGACGTGACGCTGAGTGTTGGAAAATCTTGGGTTCCCTCGGGCAGTAAATTTAAGGAGCAACCTGACTGAAACGGAATTAGGTTACTAAAGACAGCCACGCGTGCAGAACGTCTGAAATCTAGGAGATTATTTTTTCCCAGTAACGTCTCCTTGAGCTGTCCAGGTCCTGCCCGCAGGCCGATTGCTGCCTCCTCTTTGGCAGTTGGCCTGGGAATGCCCAGGGAAGTCAGCTTCCGGGGCGCGCTGGAGATCGCCGTGGGGCGATGGAGCAGAGACTGGGGTCTCTCCAAGCACCGCCCACCTGTGCCACGGCACACGGGCGCGTCTCAGTGGAGGCGGCCCGGCTCTCCGCACCCTGGGGTGGGGCCTGGCCCCTCCCCTTTCTGGGCCCCCCTTTCTCTTTGGAATGGTTTGCGTGACTGACCCGGCAGCAGGCAAGGCCCTCTGAAGACTCATATTAACTGATTTTTCTTGAGTGTTTGTCATCTAGCAGGTGTACAGGCCCAAGCCTTCCGCCATGGGTCCTGGGCTTCTGCCCCCTTCCCACAGGGACTCCCGAAGGGGACTGGGGCGGGGGCGGGATGCGGGGGCTCGCCTCACGCCCAGGGCTAGCAAGCACCAGGGCAGAGACTCACACTCTGCAACTCGCCACCCCCAGTCAGGCCAAGACGGGCAGGGGAGGGCGGGCGGCGGGAAGACGCGCTTTGAGCTTCCCTGAGAAAGAGGGACTCTGACGAGCTTGCGCAGGGGCCTCCCGAGACCAGGCTTGGGGTGTCGGCTCCTGCAGGGTGGTGGCAGAGGCCGGGCTGCAGAGGGGAGACTGAGGAGGTCTGGGTTGTGCGTGTGTGTGCTGTATGGTGTGTGTGTGTGGCTGTATGGTGTGTGTACGTGTGCTCTATGGTGTGTGTGTGTGCTGTATGGTGCGTGTGTGTGTGCTGTATGGTGCGTGTGTG
>PVIJ01005257.1:0-105831 GCA_004024925.1 Scalopus aquaticus
CCACCAGGGAGGCCCTGCACTTGAGATATTTTATCAGTAACTCACCTGTGAGAAGACTATCTTGTGGATGAGGTGTGGGAGGCTATCAGGTATACTAAAGGGGGAGCGGAATCTGAGCAAATCTTCCATGTTATGGGACTGGGCAATGGGCAAACCCTGCTGGACTCCCTGAACATCCTTCCTAAAGGCAATATCTGATGTTTGCCACACATAAAAATGTGGGTGGCAGAATCAGGCTTAGCTAGAGAAGCCAGAGGGGGAAATATAATTCATGTCTGGTTAGGTAGAGTCATCTGTACTCTCTTCATCTCCTAGCCCTTCTTCTAGTTCTGACACTGGAAGAGTAAGAAGTAGAAAAAAGGAGGGACAGAAAAAGGAAAAGGGTAAAACAGCCCCCTTCCTAGTATCAACCAGTCCCTGGGAATGGAGCCAGATTTGTGATAAGGGGAGAATATGAGTATCTCAATTGGACATGACAAGGACATTTTAAACAAGGTTCACCTATACTGGGATTTTTATTAAAATTAGACTTAATTTTTTGAGAGTATTTTTAAGTTCACAGCAAAGTTGATCAGAAAAATATGAAAAATTCCCATCTATTCCCTGCCCCTACATATGCACAGCCTCCCCATTATAAATATCTCCCACCAGAGGGGTACATTATATAAACCTACTGACACATCACTATCACTTAAAGTCCACAGATAATATTAGATTTCATTCTTAGTGTACATTCTATGGGATTGGGCATAATTATAAAGACATGCAATCCATAATAGCACCAGGTAGTTTTGCTGCCTTAAAACCCCTCTGTGCTTTCCTTGAGTTCTTTATTGATAAGAGAAAAATGACCATAACAGGAATATGTTCATGCCATGGTTTGAGGATAGGCAAAAGCCTATGGCAGGATATAAATGAAAACAGGGTTTAGACAAAAACAACACTAATGTGTGATATTTAACACCATGGGTGTAGACTTTTCACCCAACTAACCACCAGTGAAATATAACAGCAAAATGAAAAATACAGACTCAAGCAAACTTTCCACAGTCCAAAGTACATTTACATACATAATTTCACTTAATTTTTCTGAGGTAGTAGGCCCTTTTATAGATGAAGAAACAGAAATAAAGGTTAGATGCTAGTTCTAAGCCACAGAAATAGAAATGATAGAAGTCATACCAAAGTCAAGTTTTCCTCACACATTTAATGTCTAATCCTCTATATAATAGGCTAACTATAGAAGAATTTAGGTTATTTTTTTTCTCACTCTGCGTTCCAGCATTTGGCTACCTAGCACTTGTTCCAGGGATGTTTTCCATCTCTTAGCTTTACTTGCTCAAGCTAACTGTGTCTAGTCCCAATTCCTTATTGAATTGTTCATACCAAAGTAATTAATGCCATGTTTTATAGTTTAATTTTTGGTTCTCATCCTAAGTTGTCTTTTCAGAAACATTTGGTACAGCTGGTCAGCCTTTATTTCCTTAAATCCACTCTTGCAGGGCATGTTTCTCTTCTGATTCTTTAGTTTACCTTTGAATTTTCTTCCTCAGCTGATCTTAGCAAATCCCTCTTTTCTGTTAGCCTCTTGGAGGTGTGGCATAGCTGTAATTTTCTCAGGTATCCAATATTTTCCCACATTTTTCACTGATTTCATACTTTTAAAGAATTGTTTTTCCTTAAGCCTAGGTCAAAGTAAATGTTTTTGCTCTTATTACCAATCACATCTTTTTCTACCCTCTAGGAAAAAATGTCATTAGTCTGGGATACAGGATTAGCATCTTCAGGAAGAGAAGATGCATACAGAACTTGGTTTAAAAAGATTAAGTATAGTTTTTGATGAAAAGAAGAAGAAAAGTTACTCTGTTTTCTGAAGCTACTGTTAAAAGTTTCCCTTCACCTTTGATGTTCTTCATTTTCACTAAGATGTGGCTATATTGATAATCTTTTCATTTATGTTGTTTGGGATTCATCATGCTTCCTTATTTTGAGGATTCTTATTCTTACAATTCTAGAAAAAAATTCAGTTACTATGTCTTCAAACTATTTTTCTCCCATTCTTTTCACTCCTTAATTTTGGCATTCAAATTAGATTAAAGGTAAGTAGGATGACCATACATCTTGGTTTCCCTTAAACTGTCCCAGTTATGCCCTTCAGTAGCTTAATGAACATTTAATTAATATACTTACTGCCTCAGAAATTCTCTCTATATTTTTCAATTTAATTCACTTTGAAAATAAGTCAGGATCTATAAGCAGTTTCTGACATGGTTTACTGAGTCTTGTCATAACATCACTTGCAATTCTAAAGATTTGAAAAAGTTTTGAAAGGGTTCTAAAGGCTAGCCGAGTCACACAGCTGAGTTTTAAAATGAAACCAGAACTGGGTATAAAATATATGGCTGTGGAATAAGTTTGGCTCAATAATAGGAGTGTTTATGTGCCTTGTGTAGTCTCTCCCTTGTTAACTCATCAGGTTAGCCATTCTGCTCATTTCTTTTTCTGATTATCTTTCTTGGTTATCCATGTTGACATTTACTCACAGAAGTGTTTTGTTTGATTAACATAGTGTTTAAGATTTTTTAAGCCAACATTTAAGAATGTTGAAATTTTTACACAGATTCCCAATTTCTTTAGAAATTTTTAAAAAGATGCTAACAAATGGTTTTCGTGTTGCTGTGTGGCTACAGATGGTTGGAACTCAATAGCAACTGTCTCTTTTAAACTCACATCTGACCTTCTTCCTTGCTGTTGTTACTTGATCCCTAGGGTATTGTAGTTTGAGATCACTCCCAGAACTACCACCATAAGTACTGCTATTTGATATAAAGAACTCATATAACTCTACTACAAAAACAAAAAACAAACAACCCCATCAAGAATGGGTCTGAAGATTTGATCTGAAAATACACTTTCCAAGAAATGACAACAGGCACATGAAAAAATGCTCAACATCACTTATCAGGAAAATGCAAATCAAAACCATGAGTGATCATTTCATACATGTGAGAATGATCTATATCAGAAAGATTAGATACAAATGAAAAAGATTAGATAAAACAAGTGTTGGCCATGATGTGCAGTAAAAGGAACCCTTGTACATTGTCTATGGGAATGTAAATTGGTACTGTCTCTGTGAAAAACAGTTCGGCTATTCCTTAATAGACTAAAAACAGAACTACCATATGATCCAGAAATTCTACTTCTAGGGATTTATCAGAAGAATATTCTGGCACTATTTGAAATAGCCAAGACATGTAAACAATCTAAATTCCCAACTTTATTCATGACTGGAAAAAGTTATGGCACATATGTAATAGAATACTACTTATATATAAAAAAGATGAAATCTTGCCTTTTGTGACAATATGAAGGTGATTATGCTAAGCAAAATATGTCAGGAGAAAACGGAAATACTGGATGGTTTCACTCACATGAAATATAAACAAACAGAACAAACTACCAAAGACAATGCTTAGACTCTGAAAACAAAATGGTGGTTACCAGAAGGAAGGGGAGAGTGATGGTGGGATGGGTGCAAGGGGTCAGTCTGACAGTGGTGAATGGTACTAGAATTTTGGTGGTGGGTGTGGTGTGGTACATACATTTATAATTGAGGTGTAAAGTTATACTCCTGTAACTGATACAGTATTGTAGACCAATGGTAAATCATTATGTAAAAGAAGTACTACTATTGAGCCTCTCTTTGAAATTATTCAATATCTTCCTATCGACCTGGGAATAAAATGTGAAATTCTGTAGGCTCTTATTTCGCTCCAACATCTCATTCTTATTTTATAGTTATATTTACCACAGGAATTTTTCCTTGTTTTTGACTCTTTTGTGTCAGACTTTCACCATGTTTCCCAACCTCTCGTTATGTTTTCCAATGTATGGGTCTCATATATGTACACTCCTCCACAAACCCTGTTCTCATGATCAAGAGAACTCAAGTATATTTTCAAAAGGAAACTAAAACATTCTAATAAATGATTCTTTTTTTTTCTGGACTGACTTAATAAAGAATGAAACTAATTCTTAACTTAGCCAAAACAATTGAGAGTCTAGTGAAATGAACATTAGGGCTCAAAACTTATGTAAGAAAAAAGTCAGGGTGCACATGGGGGGAGGCAAGGACAGGGAACAAATTCTTGGTATCTCTAGAGCAGAATCTATAAGCCAGAATGGAAGAGAAAGACTATAATCCATGACCCTGTATCAGCTATATGACCCTGGGCAAATAATTAAACCCATCTGAGTTTAATTTTCCAGATAAAACAATAATAATATAATCTGCCCTCTCAAGATTGTTTGAGGATTAAATAATTCAATGTATCTAAAGACTTGTTGCATATACTAGGTGCTTCTTCTCAATAGTATGTGTGGAGGAAAGAAAAAGGGCTTTGGAGTTGAACATGTGGGTTCTTATCCCAGCTCTGAGACTCATAAGCTTTGTGGTTTTAGAAATATCAACTAACTTCTCTAAAAATCAGCGTCCTGATTTCTAAAATGAAATAAACCAATGTCCTTTAGTTTGATTGTAAGTCTGAAGTAAGAAAATGTCTATGTAAACTATAAAAAGCTCTATAATATAGGTCTAATAATATTTAGACTTTGAAACAATATTGTGTTCTGATAGTGAAAAATTGAAGCTAACATGTTCAAATTCTAATAGAATGTGTCTGTTAAGATACATCTGGATTGTTCCATAGAATATTGTTTTTAACATATCCCGTCCTTAAGCGAAGAAAGGAAATAAAGATATTTGTCCTTCAGAATCTACAGGTCCCCATTTTCTTTCCACATTCTGCCCATTTATGAAAAAAGGGAACAGAATTCCAAGATTAAATACACAATTAAATCCCCATTACTACTATCACTTGACTATGCTTACTAATTTCTTTAAGGTCTTCGGCACCCTCTTATCTTTATGATTGTTTTGACCCTCATTGAGACAAAAGGCCTATGAATTGCAATAATGTTTCAAGGTTAAAGCAGTAATTTCCACATCTCAAACTACTGTTCATCGTGATTGGTAAGAATTATCTAACAGTAAGTTTTAAGCCCAGTGAATGAAGTCTCTAAAATATACAGAGAGACAGAAGGAAATGATAATGCAGAAACCAGACACTAGAGAAATGGAAGTCACCATACATAGCATTTCATTCTGTGCTCCATAGAGAGAAAGAGCAAGCTCATAGCAGGCAGCTGACGGCACAACATATATGGGTAACAAGAGGATTAAATGAGTATTGGACTGTGGGAGGTACACTGAAAGCCAGGGAGAAGAGCTGTCAAGGAATACTGTCTACTTTGGAAAGGCTTCTTGACTTGACCAAGTACTATTAGTAATGCCATATATTTTTCTTCTGTAAATGGGTCTAATATATGAATGCTTCTTTATAAATAACTTCATCTAAATAATTCTAAAAATGTAATGAGGTGGCATTACACCCAAATGGAATATATCAACACTAAAAGTAATTTTGAGTTGCTGAATACTCTCTCAAAGCTGTTACATTGATGGAAAATACTAAGCCCTGCATTTGGGAAACAAGAACCCTGCATTTGGGAAACTTGGACCTCACACATCACGGGCCAGGTTCATGTGCAACCCTGACATTTCTCTATGAGCTTATATAACACCAAATTTTCCAAGGCACAGAATGATACAGGGTCTCCTAAAATCAGTGGTATTTGCAATAAGGCTTCAAGATCATATAGCTAAGTAGATGACAAAATATTTGTCTTACATGTTTGGCTTACATATTTGGGAAATGTTGAAGCCACTGAAAGATGACTTCAACTGCTATTTAAACAATTCTCATTTCTGTTCAGTTCTGATCAGATAATGTTGTCTGTAGACCTCAATTTGCAGCTCAGGTTCATAACTGGAGGGCTGAAATCAGAGGCCAGTGACAAAGAGGACAAAAGGGTTTGGTGATATGCCCTGGAAAACAATTCGGGGAGGCCTCATGAAGCCTCAGAAGCCTGAAGAGTGACTTCCTACAATCCTTGAGGATATAAACATCTTTCTGATACAACATGGAAAGCAGTTCATTTAGTGTGTGTGTGTGTGTGTGTGTGTGTGTGTGTGTGTGTGCGCGCGCGCGTGCGTGTGTAGCTTCATTCAAGACAGGACTGAAGTAAAGAGGGCCTAGACATTGGCTATAAAGATTGGGGCACTAGAAAGACAAACACCTGATTGAATCACTGGGCTATGAGTGATGGAAACTCCTCTGGGGATGTAAAAAGAGCAAAGTGGGTGGGGAGAAAGTGTCGTGGGCATTCAGGACCTCTTTAACATTGTTATTGTGGCTGCTGCTTTTGAAAGGGTAGAGACCCAATCATGGAGACAAGAGAAAACAAAAATTTAAAAGAGAGGCCAAACTCATTAAAATGTGATATAATCTAAATCTAGAATAACAGCTATGAAATTAATTCAATCTGAATCTTAACTAGGAGTTAAACCTTTTCCTAAGTCATAAAAAGCAAATTTCCAGGAGTTATTACAAATAAACCAACTGCATTATTTCCAGATCAAAAGAAAAATAACCTGTATTGATAAGGGTGAAGAGAAAGCAGAGAGAGAGATTTATCCCATATGGTATATAAAATATTCATACATTAATATTTCAAACCTAAGAAGAAAGGTTAGCTAGGATTAAGAAAATCATTTTGATGGGGAAATAAAATCCATGTATAAAGCAACATTTAGATTTTATTTTTCATAGCATAGTTCCTCAAATCACTGCATTACATATAGCACTAAGTCATTTGCCAAGCAATCTGGCAGTCCATAAAAGCATTTTTCCCACATTTAAATTTCACTGACAACATGGCTGCTGGCATGAGAAGCCTGGAAAGGGCATTAGTATTCTGAATATAATTCAAATTTCTACTTTCAATGCAAAAAGTTCTTTTAGGGCTTGTGTGCCAGACAAATGTATTTTTCTCACTATGTCAACAGACTACTGCTTGAATAGCTTGATAACAGAATCAGGGAGCAGATGCACTGGCATCTACTGATTCTTCTACAGGAAAGACAGAAACTTCTCCAGCTGAGCACCACCCAGGCAGGATTATGCCAGACCTGATGATCACGCTGTGCTAATAAGGTCAGAGTCTGATCCCTGTGTGTTCTTCTCTCTGCCCACTTACATGTTCAACCTGGTGAATTATTTCACACATGAGAGAGGCAGGTGTCTGGGCAAAGGTGTGGGGATGGATTTGCACAGATCCATCATCCTTCATTGAAAGATGAAGGGATAAAACCTTGTACTCCAAGATTGTGAGCTGCTGACGATGTAGGGCAGAGTATCCTTCCTTTGGGAGCCAATAGCAATAAAATACTGATGAAGCTCAGAGTTGGCTTGAAGGAACAAATTCAACAGAGAGTAAAACTTCAGGGAAATTTTAGGAGATTATTCCTTTTCATTGCCATATTTATACGTTACACTTGGCAACTTAACATGTGACTACATACCACTGTTAATCACTCTTATTTGAATAAAATAATGAGTGACTAAGTTATAAAGCTATTTTATAAGTTGCCATTCTTTGATAAAACATCTTTTTTCTCAAATGGTAATGAACTTACTTCAATAATCTTCCAATCTGCTTGTAATTGACAGACAAAAATTTCTGAGGTTGAAAACTTACCAGAGGACTTACTTGAATATAAAGTGTCCAATAAGAAGCAAAACACTAAAAATTGATCTTAAGATCTAGTGATTCCATTACTAGGAATCTACCCATAGGACACAGAAACACTAATCTGAAAGGAAACCTGCACTATATGTTTATTGCAGCACTGTTTACAATAGCTAAGATATGGGAACAACCTAAATGCCCCCAGACAATGGATCAAGATGTTGTATATATATATACACATGGAATACTACTCAGCTATCAAAAAAGATAAACTCATGCCATTTGCAGCAACATGGAAGGAGCTGGAAGGGATTATGCTCAGTGAAGTAAGTCAGAAGGAAAAAGAAAAATATTGAATGTTTTCACTTATAGGTGGAGCATAGGAAAACCAAAAAAAGGATCAGGAAAAAAAGACAAAACTTGCAAGTTGACCATAGACTTGAGGTGAACAGCAAGGGAAGGGGAGGGAGAGGGATCAAAAGAGGGGAGGGAAGAGCACAAGGGACTATTGAGATGGTGTACGATGCCCTGGTGGTGGGAGAATTACAGGGACTTTACCTAAAGGGAGAAAAATGATGTAAGAAAATATTTTTTTTAAATATTTAAAAAAGCAGAAGCAAATAAAAGTTGAAAACTGACATGGAAGGAAAATCAAACAAATACTGACTGAAATATTGCTTGGGACTTTATCCAAACTGGCTTTTAAATGAAGACCCTTTGCCTCGATGGTAAAAAATAATTAGAGATACATAGGTTTTGATCAGAATAGAGAAATTTATTAATAAAGAAGTAGGTTGCCACTTGAATTAGTGAGTACTTTAACCATGGACATGTCTGAATAGGTAGCGTGAGCAACATGTTGTAGAAGAAAGGATGATTTCACTTATATGTGGAATATCAAGGAAAAATAACAAAGGAACTGGCAAAACTAAACCAAAACAAGCCCTAGAAATATGACTGCAGAATTGAGGCAATGACAGGGGGTGGGAAGAAAGGAGGGAAGGGTCCAGTGGTCTGTGGTAAGGGACTTTAGGTGCTTTGGCAGTGGTGGTGGGGTGGTTATGTATACACACACACACACACACTTATACACACACATATTCACATACACATACACACACCTATATATATACACAAATATATACACACATATAAACACACACATACCTACACAGATACAAGTAAATAAGTAAATATAAGCAAGTTAAAAATAAGAAACCTATGCATTCTGAGAATTCTGGGTGCACTGGCGGTGGGTGTGGTATGCAACATTCCTTTGAAGAGGTGTGATCCTGTACCTCTAAATCATAAACAGTGTTGTAAACTAATATTAGCGAATAAAAAAAGCATAAAATTTATGCATCTGTAAAGCATCAGACTATACAACAAGATGCCAAGAGGAAAGTTGTAGATGGTATCGAAGTCGTAAAAATTAACAATGGAAAATAAATATTTTTGATAATGGCAAAGTAGTAGAGAAGTTACTATACTTCTGAATAAAGACAAGGAGCTCAGATTTTAGACATAATTTTAGTCCTAGGTAAGAGTTCTAAAAATAAGCATCTATAAGTAGGGATGTTCTTGTTACACCAAGGATCTATCTTTTCTTCTAATAATTCTTTTTGCTTTCTACTTTTCATACCCTACAAGTTTCAATGAGTCTATGAGGGAGAATAGTCACTTATCTGTAAATAAAGAAGTAAATTTGGAATGGAAGACCAGGCAAGAGTTAAGAAATACACTTATCCAGTGAATGTTCAAAGTCTCTCCTTCCAAGACAACTAGCAGCTGGAACTGACTGATCTCTCTTCTCAGTGAGATAAAGTTCACCATTTAAGCAAGCCACCTACTCCTTAAGCAAAAAAAAAAAAAAAAAAAAAAAAGCCCCCAAGCAGTTTCTTTACTTGGCAACTCCTTTATACTTATTCTGAGATCAGTCAGCAGTTATTGGCACTGGATTATTTTAATTTGTATTTTTAATTGTCCCAAATACCCCCCAGACCATCAGAGAAACATGATGAGTCATAAAATCATAATTTATATTAGAGCTATCAAAGATATAATATTGGTATCCCCTAGAGTTCAAAGAATTTTAAGGCTACTGTGAGCAACATGAACATATAAGATTGCTTGACCAACACAAGATCAAATAGATCTTGGGGCCTCCCTGGTGGTGCAATGGGTTAAGTCTCAGCACTATGAAGCTATCCACAGCCACTGCAGCATGAGTTCAATAACTAGCCATGGAGCTTCCCACATGGCACAGCAGACCTCTCCTGCCTCACCCACTGCTCTCCTCAGCAGTGTACTTCAGTAGATCTGCCTTTTCTGCCCCCTGCTCTGTCTCTGGTGAATCCTCTCACCACCCCACACCGGTGGCCTACACCCCAGTTCTTGTATACATAAAAAAATAAATCTTTTTTAAAAAAAGATCAAATGGATCCTATTCTCCCAATCACAGAAAGGTGGAAACTTCAGGCATAAGCGCATTAATATGTAAAATTTAATTTACTCCATTTCCAGAAACAAGTTAATATAGGTTAGGAATCAAAGGGCCTCTTTCCAAAGAGAGAGGATGAAAGGAGGAAGAGTGAGTGAAAGGAAGACAGGAAAGAGAGACAAAATTGCTTGAGAACAAGTAGTTGTATTCAAGGAGTCCTTTCAAAAGTAAGTTTGGGTCTCATTTACTTTTACTCCATAAACCCAGTTCCAAGAGACTTTTGCTCTCTTCCAAAAGGAACAGAAACAACAAGTGTTGGTGAGAATGCAAAGAAAAAGGGATGCTTACACATTATTAGTGGGGATTAGACCAGTCCTCACAGAAAAAAAGGAGGTTTCTCGAAATATTAAAAATAGATCTGCCATATGCTCCCACAATTCCACTCCTGGGTATCTACCTGAAGAATGCAAAATTACCAATTTTAAGGGATCTATGCACTTCTATGTTTATTGCAGTATTACTTATAATAGCCAAGTTATGGAAACAACCTAAGTGCCCAAGGACAGAGGAGTGAATTAAAAAAAGAAGTGGATTAAAAAAAGATGAACTCTTGACATTTGTGACAACATGAATGGAATTAGAGGGAAGAATGCTAAGCAAAATAAATCTGAATGAGAAAGACAAATTGTGGATGGGTTTCACTAATCTGTGAGATATAGAGAAACAAAAGAAAGCAAAGGGTCAGGTAAAACCAAACCAATAAAAAACTAGAAAACTGACTGTGGAATGGAGATTACAGGAGGGTTGGGGAGAGGGGTCGGCTGGGAGGGGGACTCCGTGGGGAGGGGAACATAGTGGACTATGGGGGGGGCACTTTGGGTATCTTGGTGGGTGTGGTGTGCGCTGAGGGGAGGGCTCTTATGCTGAGAATCACATATAATGTAAACCAATGTTACCACAATTAAAAAAAACCCTATGTGATGTAGTTTTTCTATTATCTATTTGAAGAACTTTGATGTAGAGGTCCTAAACAAATGGTCAGAAAATATCACTGAAGACTGAGGGGAAAAAAGTAAAGGATAACAGTGATTGTCAAAAATAATAAATTATCCCCTTCAGTGAAATTGGTTCTGGATATAACACTGCATCATCACTAGCTTTGAATCTATCTTACATGAAAGGAAGCAATGAAAACTCAAAATTGTACGGCTTGCAGTTCACTCTGATTTGGTATCATGGGATTTTAAACCCATTACTAACTGGTGAGCACAGCATTATCCAACAAATCAGTCTTCCTAGTGTTTAGCAAAGGGATTACCATTCCTAATTTAAACTGGAGCTAAATGTCCAGCTAGAGAGTGAATGGCAATTACAGTATAAACACAGAGGAAGAGCTAGCTCTCCTTTAGATATCTGAAAATGCAACCAAAATAATTCAGAAAAAGTAAAAGTCATTTTATCCAATCATCACAACCCTCTCTTACAGCGACAGTTCTGGTAGGAATGGAATAGAATCTCAGGACCAGACATGAGCAACATCGTTTTTGTTTGTTTGATGTTTGTAACTCGTCTTTTAGTAAGTCTGTCTTCACTATACTGTGCATTATTCCAGCAGGATTTATTTACTAGTTGCAAGTTTGTATTTTTTAAACATCTCTCTTATTCCTCCTCCATCCTCCCCATCTCCCCCTCTACCCACTCCACCCCCAGCTCCCAATAACTACCATTATATTCTCCTCTAGAGTTTGACATTTTTTTAAAAGATTTCACATAAAAGTTTCTGTGTGTCTTTACTAGAAGATTCTCAGTGCTTTCAAGAATTATGTGTTGAGATTATATTCAGCTATTTAGATTACTTTTCTCACTAAACATACACTTTTTTTTTCTTTTTCTGGAAATAGAGATATCTGTGCAGTTTAATCTATCAGAGTCCTTTAATTTGGAACACTCACTGCATCCTCTTATCTGAGTACACCAGCAGGCAAATTTAAGGATTATGGACCACAAATTACATGCAAACCCAAGCAGGATGTAGTTAACAGATGAGATTTCATGCTCTGTGGTTTTCATAATTACATTAAAGTTAGCCATGTTTCTCTTTAAACACCAAAATGTGTTTTTATGAAGAAACTGGTTTCAGAATTTGTCATTAGAAAATAAATAAGCAAGGATTAAAGTGAAATTAACTGTGATAAAATAGTGGCTTGAGGTAAGTAATTCAACAGCGCGAGGGAGGCACAGGCCAGTCTGGAAGGAAAGGGCTTCGGACTTGGAGCCAGAGGTTCTTCCCGGGTGGACAGGCTCAGTTCTTCCATAAATTTTCTCTGAGACTTCAGGGAGGTCACTTCATCCTTTGACTTTATTTATTGGTATTTATCATGTTTGAGTTACATAAATTTTTAAGGTCTTTTCAAATCTGGAATCTTCTAAGGCTAAGCCTTTTAAAGGAATTTGTTTTTAGGGAGAATTTAAATTAAAACACACTGTAGGGTCCCTTGATTTTGAAGTGTTTCACCAAAGTCAATGCAGTGATTTTCTAACTTCATAGCGCATCAAAATGTGTTAAAGTGAAAATTCCTGGGCCCCATCATTAAAAGGTGATTCAGTTGGCTAAGGAAGGGTATGGGGATTTTCATTCTGAATTGCCTTCCAGGACAATTTGATGGCTCCATAGACCTCAATCTGAGATGGAACTAATGACTTGAAAGAAGTAAAGAAATTTCTTCAAGTCCTGGCTTAATATCTGGGAAAAAATGCCTTAATAGGATATTAGGGTACACATGAAAACTACTTTAGCCTTCAGAACTATGATTATGAAAGAATAAATTTGATGTTACTCATCAGGGGAGTTCAACTTTGGCTGCCACATACAATTTCTGAATCACTTCTTTCTTCTTTATTTTAAATTTATTCATTTTTCTCCTTTTCTGGAAGTGACTTTTCATTGCCATATATCCCAAGTATTCATTAGTCCAATATATAGGTTGCCCTGAGTTTTTCTGTCAAAAATTTCTGGTTCCAACCCATACTTATTACTCAGGTCAATGTCAAATCTATTTCCAGAAGGTTACAAAACCCTATTTTATGACCCTAGTTTTGTCTAATAAAGTTTATAGATATATTAAAAAAAAGATGAGCTGACAAATGTATAAATATTAGTAGTTATCTCTGCAGGGTTTCTTTAAAGGTGGGTTTTATTTTCTGCTTATTCTTATCAATTGTTTTCTACAAAGCAATTGTATCTTGTCTCACTTAGAAGGAAAAAAAGGACAAAAGGGTTGTAGAGGGGAGAGAGGAGGGAGGGGAAGCTTTGTAAAGGGAAGCACAATAAGTATCATCTCTGATTTGTAGATAAACAAGTTGGGGCTCAGAGAGAGTGTTGGGGGGACATTCTCAA
Organism: Scalopus aquaticus; assembly: GCA_004024925.1. NCBI lineage: Eukaryota > Metazoa > Chordata > Mammalia > Eulipotyphla > Talpidae > Scalopus > Scalopus aquaticus. The sequence goes on from PVIJ01005257.1 coordinate 13,491, forward strand.
ATCTATCCTGTGAACCTCCAACTTAATTCTGTTTTTAAGTCCTTGACTTAAAAACAAAGTTTTTTGACTTGCAAAGTTAATGTCACATGCATGAAAAATGCATTCTCTTGCTTCCTCACATTCAACATACCACACAACACGAAAGTGTGGAGAATCAGGATGCTTGGATAATATTACCTGAAAGTTTCAGAAAGCCAAATTACACGTCAAGACACTGCTCTTGTCATCTAAAATTCCTTATTAATTTAAAATATTTATTCCTAAAGCGCTTCCATATACTGTGCGAACTTCAGGGATTTAAAAAAAAAAAAAGAGAGACGATGAGGCTCTTCTTTCAAGAAGCCTAGTAGGGGAGATAGGGTGCTGACCTCAACCCAGCAAAGCTTTCAGAAGCCTGTGACCCTGGCTTCTCATTGAGGAGCCTGCCCTGTGCATTGTCTAGAACTGACGTGGCATCAGACAGACATTTATTGAGTCCTCCATGCACAGGTTACTGGGTGGGCACTGAGGTTAAAAGACATAGATGACAAGACCCTGCACTTCAGGGCTTGGGGGCTGACAGAGAACCTGCTGCGGCACTCAGTGGGATCCTTTTGCTGAGTAGAAGTAGTCTCTAGGATTCACCTCTCAATTTTTTAGCCCTTTTGCTTAGCTTAATTAATATTTAATAAAAAAAACAACAAACACAATATTGTAGGATTTTAGTAAATATGGATGTAAAGAAGAAAGATGACAGTTTGTTAAGCAAGAAGTATTCTCTCCTATCTCTCAGAATTTAAAATTAAAAATACAAACATTCCCACATTACATTAAAATTTAAACTCCTGACCCATGTAGATTACATGGCTATAAGAAATTGTATTTTTAGTTACAAGGAGTTGTAAAATTATAGGCGCTAGAAGGAATTACTAACACTGTCAAAATACTTTATTTGGGAGAAAGTAGTTGATAAGAATATAGAAAGGGAAAAGCAATTCAAGAAAAGGTGACATAAGTAGCGTCTCATAAAATATATAGCGACAATATGGGAATTGTCTTCGGGAAGGGGTGGTGCTTGTATTTATATATTTGAGTGAAACACCTTTGTCACACAGAGTTTGCAACAGCAAAAGCAAAATACACACACACACACACACACACACACACACACACACACACACACAATATGGGTCAAAATCCAGGAACAAATATGACATGATTCTGACTGTTATGTTTCCCACTTCAATTTAATGTATATCTTGGTATCAGTTGGCTAAATTATGCTTAACATTAAAATGAAAAATCAGGAAAACGTATCAGTATCTGTATTCACTATCTTTTTACAATAATGAGATCAGCCTAGACTTTGATTTTTTTCCCCTGAAAATTATTTTCTTACTAGCAAGTACATATTTGCATTCTGGTAAATGTTTTATAAATGGTACATAAATTCATTGCTTTTTGAAAAATGTATTATTTAAACATTTAAATACCTATTGAAATATTCTATAAGCTAAACTTTGAGTTTATAAAACATTGCAACAAAATGGCAATGTCTATACTTTCGGATGTATTTAAATTATAATACCATCTTGTTCTCTCACTGCAATAATTTACAGACATTGAGTTTTTAAGAATCCAGTAATCTGGAATTATTTTCTTGCCAGCAGTAATACATGGGTCTTTTAAAGGGGAATTGTGCAGCAGGTCTACTCATCCTTGGATATTCTGACCTTGTTCTTTATTGCTTTAGTTGAAGTCTAGACTATGATTGTTCCAGTCCAAAATATGCTTGGATCCATCAATCTTGCAAGCACAATCACATTTTGTGAAGAGAAGAGTGCAGTGAATCATTTATGATTAAAGAACAAGAAGGCCAGTTCCACACACTAATCAAATCATGATATAAATGTGATTTATATGATGTATTTTTTCAGTGACATCATTGGTGAGCAGAAAATAGGTAAAATTGAACCCAAAACTACATTATGCACATATATGTACACACAAACACACATGTGTGTATATCTACCTATCTGTCTATCTATCTATCCATCCATCCATCCATCTATTTATCTATGAGGTCAAATACCCTCTTAGCATCTGTCTTCTGGGCACAATGCACAATAAAAAAGCACAAGTCATGCTTCCTGTCTATCAGAAGCTTTTAGTTCCTGAAAAAGACATTTTGTACCAAGACAGCTCCTCCTAAATGGCAGTCAAATTTTCTCAGACAGTCCATTATGTCTGGTAATTTTCCATATTTCCTCCTTCCAGCTAGACCTTTTAATCAGTGAATTTAAAGACAGTCCAAGTATTTTTGGCTTCTTTTGCCCTTATGTCTATGGAAATGCTGAGCAAACACAGAAGCATATCTCCCTCCCTTCCTTGCCTTTATCCATCAAGAAGATGTCTCATCTATTTATCTGTTACAATCTCTGTAATATACCTGCATGGTGACACTCTTTTGGAGTGAGAAATCTTAGCTCACTTTTGACTAATGTAGAACCAATCTCACTATACAATCACCTATAGCAGACAATCTTCTAAACTCAAAGCTCTCCAGTGCCTTCCCACTAAACTTAAAAAACTATTCAAACTATTAACATAAGCTATAAGAACATATGTGATCCTTTTCTTAACTACTCTTTCCATTTTTCTCCTTCCCCTTTCTCCTGCCCCACTGGCCTTCTTTCTCTCCTTGAGCAACCATTCGCAGCTTCCTCTTAAATGGATTTAACAATAGCTCTTGCTGTTTCCTATGCCTGATGTACTCTTCTCTCAAAATCACAAAGCTAGATCCCTTTATACTCCTCTTCTCACTTTATATCCTCAAAGATAATCTATCTAAAAGGGAACTCATTCTTGAGCCCATTATTTTCCCAGTACCCTGATTCATGGCCTGTATTTGTGTATGCATTTATTTACTTGGAATGGTTTGTCTCTATGAGAAGGCAAATTCAATGAGGGAAGGTGTCCTATTTGCCCTGTGACCATAGTAAATACACAGAAAGACATACTTTTAAATGACTGAATGAATGAAATGGAAAATCCTGCTAGAGCTATAATAACCATATAAAGAGCCACTCAGAGTCAACAGCATAAGAGGAAGGGGCATGGAAGGGAAAAGAAGAGAGAGTTCAGGTTTTGGAGTCAGATTTCCTAACTCGAATTCTGCTCTCACCTCATACTAATCATTCTTCCTTGCTCAAATAACTTTCATCCCTTTGGCTACAGTTTTCTCATTTATCAAAACGGACTAAAAATGACATTAACTTCACAGAGATTTTGTGGGGATTACATGAGAATAAACTATATATTCTGCTTAGCATAAAAGGTTAGTACATGTCAGCTGTCTCTATTGCTTAATGAAGAATGTGTATATCCAACTAATCAATGGGCATTAACAAATTATTACAAAATTTACGAAAGAGATGAAACCAAATACGTTTGACTTCACTGAAATCACTACTGAATCCATCAAGAGACCATTTGGAACTGATTTCCTAGGTGATATTAAGTTATCATTAGTAACCAATGATGTACAGTATGCTCAGAGTTCTTGTAACATAATCAACCCATGTTTACGGAATCAAAGAACAAAGGAATATCAGTAAAACACATCTGATCTTCCCATAGAACCTTTGACCTGAGAACACATCAGTACTGATATGTTCTTATGAGAGCTGAAGAATCTTTTGTATAGAAAGTGATATTATTTAAGACCTTCATAATTTGGGTGTAAAAAAGGTTGCCTTTTAAAAATACAACATAAGACCTCTGAATACAATCAAGGAAGACCAACTCAATGGACCTTATGGAGACAAACACATTCCAATATGAAGTCTTAAATTTAAACTTCTCTTGATTTATTCTGGGTCCTAGAAATCTTATTTCTCTCAAAGATTAAGGCAAGGAAAGCAGGTTGGTTCTATGGTATACATGTCTGTGATATAGAATATTATATTAGGTTAAAAACCATGTTCAGAGTTATGAGGAAGATCTTAGGATTAGAAAAAGAAGAAGACATAAAGGATAACTTTTTTCCTATCAGATCCCTTCTTTATAAGAACTCTGAAGAGACCATGACAATTCCTGGTTCCAGAGTCATAGCTAGAAAATTCCAGTCTCTATCAGAAACCAAGTTTGTTATTAAAAATCCATAGCTTTTAGCACCAAGAAAAATGATTTGTGACATTTTTATATGGAAAAAAGCAGACTGGCCTTTCTAAAGCATTTGTAAGAACTATTTCAAACAGTTTGTATGTTGGGAAAAGCATATTCAACCAGTGTCAAATGGTGATAGGTGAGGGAAGTGAAATAAACTAAATTTACAAATAAAATAGAACCTCAGCAAATCTATTGAGGGACTTAAAGCAGAAATGTTTTCAATAGTAAAAATCTAAGACTTTAGAGACTCAAAAATGCAAAATAATTTATTAAGGGCTATAGAGGATTACAGTACTAAATGCCAAGTCATGTCCTATAAGTATATTTTGAGTCCACCTTATATATAGGATCAGTTGTACTGACATTTGGATTAAGCTCATTATATCTATGCCTATTCTCTCTAGGTGGAATGGATCTTCTTCTTCTTTTCCTTATATCTCCATTTATGCCACATTTGTTGAGACCAGGATTTACTAAGTGGAGTTTCCTCACATTCATATGGTATTTCCTAAATGCAGGAAAAAACACTAACAGCCCCACCAAGCATATGATCACTAAAATGTTTACTGGGTTTTATGCAGTTGTAATTAATTTTGTTTTGTCTTTTTAGCTTGGAATTTTTTTAATCTTATTTTTAGCATAATTCTAGCCAATTCATATCTGAAAAGATCTGTGAAGGAAAGAAGTCAACTTAAATGAAATTATCCTCCAGTGTCTACAATGCACTAACACTAGAAACAGAAAATAGAACTTGACTTAAAATGAATTCTGGCATGGTTCCCTATTTTTTAAAACATGGCATAAAATATGATTTGAGGGATGAATGCATAATTTGCAAGACGGCAGGCTATTTTGGTATCACAAAATGAACCACAATCATTTCTAGGGCTTTGACTCATGAAGTCCTACAGAAAGATCCTATTTCTCATAAGTGTCTAAAGAAAACAAAGGTGACTATAATGTCATTATTATTCTCTGGCTGGAAAAAAATTGTTGAGCTCTAGGTCGCTGGTTGAAAATACTTCAATATTTAAAGCAAAAAAAAAAATTCAACTCTTTCAAGAATTATTTGGCTTGTATATGAATAGGTAGTGTTGTTGGGAGATCTTGTTAAATAGATGACGGCATCGACGCTCCTCCACTGGGATTGTTCAACCAGATGAGCCAAGAGGTAACTTTGTGAATTTGTTTAAAGATGAAAGGCATTTGTAAGAGTCTTTCTCCTCCATATTTGATTAGGTGAGATGGTCCTATGAATTAAATGTGTGTGTGTGTGTGTGTGTGTGTGTGTGTGTGTGTGTGTGAGAGAGAGAGAGAGATAACAAAGAGGGGCAGATAGTGCAGATAGTGACAGAACTCATTGGTCAAAATAGGAGGATTTTTGCTAATTGGACCTAAAAATGAAGACATTTAGGGGACAACAATTATTAATTATTATGTTGCTGTTTGAGTGTTTGTAGTTATGTAACTAATTTTATATTTAATTTGCATAACATAGATTGGAAAATTAGAGAATATGAGTACCACAATAATCGTCACCTAAATTACACAGATAATTGTCTCAGTTTCCCCTATACCTTTCATGTATAAAAATCCCAGTGAATAATGGGTAGGTTAACTACTAGAGCAAAAATAAGTGTATACAAAACTAACTTCAGAGTGGGAGAAAATTGGGACAAAGAAATGACAATTCTGTTCAATTCAAACATTCACTGATAGCCTACAACTTGAGGAGCACCTCACCAAGTCCAAAAGAGAGACACAAAAATACACTCCTGCACATTTCATATATACGGAGCTACTTGAAGTTAAGTCAATTCCCAGAATGAAATGGGAAATGGATAGTGACCTTCACCTTCTGTTCCAGGTCATTTCACTACTCATCTGGAAACATCCTTTGCTTATCTTTCGAAATCTATTTTTTTCCCTATTGAATTCTTAAAATCAGACTTCTCTCTAAAACTACTCATTTGTTCAATTTTTTCATATAAGAACTTACTATACCCACTTTTCTATATTATCTGGACCCCCTACATCCTCATTCCTGTTTCTTCTCCCCACCATCCCCATCATCTCTGTAATGCTTTAAAGAATACCAAAGGGGGGCCTCCCCGGTGGCGCAGCACTTGGGGGCTGTGCTGTGGAACTGTTGGCAGCAGCGACGCAAGTTCAACGCCCGGCCAGGGAGATCCCCACATGGCATGGCAGACCTCTCCTGCCTCCCCGCTGCTCCCCTCAGCAGTGAATTTCTGTCTATCTGCCTGTGCTGCTCCCCACTTTGTCTCTGGTGAACCCTCTCGCCGCCCCACACCTCTGGTCTGTACCCCAGCTTGTATGCATAAATAAATAAATCTTTAAAAAAATACCAAAGGGTAAAGGGAATTAGTAGCCAATAATGTGGCTCTTAATTTACATATTTGGGAACTTATGAAATGTCAGGGATACTTTTAGAAAATTTAAAAATCTTGAGCAAATAATTGGAAACCAGGTAAAGATAGTCCTGAATGTATAAGAAGTGCCCCCTCATATAAATTGCCCCTTTATAATTCCTTTATAATAGTACCCAGCATATCGTAGGCAATTTGAAATACTGAGAATTAAATACCATCAGTACAATGGGAATTAACAGCTTTTGGACTTGGTAAGTATTTCTGATTGTCTGAAAAACTGTTTTAAGTAATTGTAACTCAAGAAAGTCTTTTTCATTCTAAATATAATGGCATTAGAAAAATGATCTAAATTCAAATATATATATTTATTGATACATTATAATTGTCAAATCAATCTACCTTATAGCCACCCTCATATTTAGTGACTAGTCATATAAGCTTGAAGAAATAAGATTTTTTGCCGACCCTGACCTGTCACAGGTACTTTGTGCTCACAGCTCACTTTGCATCATCATTGGCAGCTCTGTAGATACCTTAAACTCACCATCTTCCACTTTTTCATGTCCCCACTTTGCATAAGCAAACATTTTCCTCACGATTTTCCAGTTCTTGTTAACATCATCAGTTATCAAAGTCTGAACTCAAGAAATCTTGTCCCCTTTGAGTCACACTTATTTCTTATATCCACAGTTGCTAAGTATAAAGATGTCTCATCTTCAGTTTTAAATCAGCTCCTTCCCCTCTGCTAGCATCACCTGTCACAATCTGCTTAGACACTTTCTCACGTCTCTTAATCAGCCAACACACAGTGGTCAGATCAACCTTCCTAACACAACACTCTGTTGCTCAAAATCCCCACACCCCCTCATTCCCTATTGAATCAAGTATTAATTTCTATCCTAGCATAAACCTCAAAAGTCTTACCTCTTTTTCTTTTATGTATCCTCAACTCCATCCACTATTTCCCAATGCATATGCACCTTCTCGCTACCTTAATTCATGAGAGTTCATACTAGACATTTGTTCTGACAGCCACAATTGTACTTTGGCAGGAAATAGAGCAACAAGATCCTATCTCTTCATTTAGGTGTCCTAAATTACTTCCTTTTAATTTATGCAGAGACTGGTTAATAGTAGCCATTTACATGTAAAGTTCTCTCATGGGAAATAAATGTACCTCATCACAACACACTGTTTCCTCTGGTCCAATTGCCTGTTCAATTTTGCAAAATGATCCTAGTTTAACACGAGTTTCATTTCCTTCATTTCAAGGGTAAAGCCAAGGGCAAGACCCAATATTCATGCTGTGGTAGTTGAGACTTATTTAAACATGGAAAGCTGCACCATACTACTTCCTTCTGTGGTCATCTCTTTTTTTGACATTTTAAAATTGCTTTCAGATTAGAAACAAGCAAGATTTGATCTGAATAATGTTTATGCAAACATCATGTATTTGTACGCTCACAAACATAGTCTGTTCTGTATCCGTGGATTCATGAACGTTTTCTAAAAACCCCCTTCTCTTAAGCTTTATATAATTGCTTTTTAAACAGCTGTGTGAAGCAAGGGGGTATGGTAGACTGACTCAAAAGCAGTCCCTCAATGATGTGCATGTCATAATTCTCTAACCCTGTGAATATTACTTAAATGGCAAGGAGACTTTGAAGACATGATTTAGTTAATGGCATTTTGGTAGGGAAAAGTCCTTATAAGAGTGACATGGGAGGTTCAGAGGAGAAATTGTGCTGATGGAATCAAGGGCTGGAGTGATGTCATCATGAAGAAGGAACCTAGAGCCAAGAAGTGCAGACAGTCTCTAAAAGTTGAATAAAAACAGGGGAAGTGATTCTCCCCTGGACCCTCCAGAAAGAATGAAGCCCTGCTGACACTTTGACTTTCATCCAGTTGGTGGGGGAGAAAGGACGGCCTGGACAAAATGCACAGATAGGTTTTTACAGACCCCACCCCCACATCAGACCAGAGAGATTCAAGGACTACAATCCCATGATACCATCATCACCAAAGGGGGGATACCGGGAACTGAGGGTGGAGTTGAGCAGCCATGCTTGGATATATAACTAGACATGTGGGCTGGGGGACTATTGGTTGCTCACCGGGTTTTCAGTGCGCCATTGAGATTCCAGCTCAGCAGCACTGGTAGGACGCATTTGCCAATTTATTCTTTTTCTTTTTCCCTTTCCTTTTGTAAATAAACCCTTTATTAATTTTATCGTGTGTGCCTGCAGTTGAGTCTTATTATAAGTCCCTTTTAAGCGCACAGGTGAGAACCCACAGACAGGCACCCCATTTTATATCGGGGTGCCCGGTAACACAGTGAGATTGATTTTCGACTTCTTGTTGCAGAAGTTGGTGCGGGAAACACCAAGCGACACTCAGGAATGCGGTGAGCACGGGAAGTTTATTATGCCGGTGGGCCCAGGAGAGGGTCACCTCTAAAGACCTGGGCCCCAAACAAAGGCAGCAGGGAGTTTTCATACAGAGTAGCTTTTGCATATCTTTTGGTGGGTTTCAGGGAAGGATGACCTCAGTGGGGGGCGGGGGGTGGGCGTCACCTACAGGCAGGGGTCTTATCAGTGATTTCCAGACATGAGTCTTATCAGTAAGTGGTCATGCTCCTCCTTGTATTCATTAGTAAGGGTCATGATCATTCTTGCTACGGGGGCTGTGTTTGTCCTGTTTTCCCAGTTCATTCTGACCTCAAGAACTATGAAATAATAAAACTTGTGCTAGAAAAATTGTTACAGCAGTAACAGGTAACTAATGGAAGGGATAACTGATATTTTTTCCTTAATTAGTTGCTTAATTAGTGTGTGTGTGTGTGTGTGTGTGTGTGTGTGCATGCACATGCGCATGCATACTCACAACATACAAGCATCCAGATCGTTTTCTTTTCATGATTCACTTAAATAATGCAGCACTCAAAAAGTGTGGTTTTTCTGAATCATTCTTTATCTGGTTTCTATGTATTGTAGTTTTTTTCCCTTGGTTAGATAGCCTGATAAAATTGCTAATTTTTAGGTTCCGAGATCTCAAAGGAAGATTCAGTGGTTGTGTTAACACAAGCTAAATTGCTTGTATTGTTTTAGGATATCCTACTTTCTCTAACTAGGACATTTCTGAAACTCTTTTTTTGTGGATTCTCCAGCCCCCCTTGTTCTCAAGATGTAGTCTTGGCCCCCAGAGTTGCTACTGGTAAAGCTAAAATATAGAGCCAGGCAGGACTCCTGCATCAGGACAAAAGTCTTGGTATGAGAATATCTGCTGAAAACAGCAGTCGGACATTATGGCCAGATTAGCATAACCAGCTAGACCACTTTGACAGGAAGTTAAAAGTGAACAGGGACTAGAAATAGGATGTTTTGATCAGCGGCAACAATGGCGTCCCCCAGGCAACACCTCTTATTCACTGCCCCCTAGCTTTTGCCAGACAATTATGCATCCCCTATACACATCCCCACCATGTACATTCCTCCACATACTCGCCCACCTTCCCTCAATATGATACCCAATAAATGTGAGACTGGCCTGGGAAAGAGGCACTGCACCTCCAGAGGTATAAGCCCCTCTAGGTCTCTCTCTCTCTCTCACTACTTGAACTTCAGGTTTCTTTCCTGTGTCTCATGCCACTCCCAACACTGTCGCCCCTCAAGATGACACTTATTAATGCATCTTATAACTCCTCCCTGTTCTTTGATTCTCTCACCTGCTATATATTCATGCCACTTTCTCTGGTGACAACCTTGAAACGTAGAGAACTTCCCTGTTTTTTCAGGTTATAAAGTTGTGATCAACAGTCATTTAACCTACTCAGCTGGCAGAATTGCAGATTCTCAAAGAAATAAGCAAAAAATTGAATGACACAGAAATCTGCTGACAAACTGAACCTCTAAAAGACTGAGCTCAGCACACATTTCTGTCCAGAAAATCAAACATTCTGTTTCCTACAGGATATGTCTGCCATTCACAACTCAGAAGAAAACATTGCTTCTGCTCATTCCACTTTGTAAAGAAAAGTCTGCATGGGTTTGCTGTCTGATTCACATTTCAATTATCTAATTCTGATTATGAATTTCAAGTCAAGGAGCAACATTAAATAGGCCAAGCTGAAGTTAAAAGTATTCAAACACAGAAAGGATTATCTGAAGGCATTTTTCTCAGAGAGACAACTACTGACACTATGTGAAGGTGAAAATTTGATTTTGTCAGAGAAAGAGAAGGCTATGAGACTAGCAAGGAACCGAATGTGTCCTTTCATGTGGAAACTATCAAGTGAAAGGCTTTAGCGGAGAGTTAACACATTCTACAAAAGAACACATACTCAATATGTAACAGAGCTGTCTGTCTCAAAAATAGTGAGATTCAAATGCTCCAAACAGTATGTCCTCAATCAGGACAAAGATTCTCCTGTTAAAGGAGACATTGTTAAGGGTCAACGAAGCCAAGCATCCGAGAGAAGAAAGAGGGGAGGGAGTATCCTGCTCAATGCGTAGAGAGAAACAAATCGATCAGGGTATCCAGTAAAAGCCACAAGCAAAGTGACTACACCTGCCCTCAGCATTCACAGTATCTTCACTCTCTCCACTTAGTCATGCTGTTCCCCCGCAACACTGCCAGTCACTCACCATACACGGTCCTCTTCGCTTTCACTGTCATACTGTGTGCTTGCTCACAGCACACAGCACATCTCCTTGTTCTGGACTGGATGAGTGGGTGGGAGAGCATGGCATGGTCACAATATAACGAGTTTGGAGACCATAAGATCGGGAGGAAAAAAATATATTACCCAGAATCCAGAACGATGTTTCCTAAGCAGATGACAAATACGTCACAAGAACTTTATTTTCTTCAGTAAATAGAAAATGTGAACATTTCTTTAACCCGATATGCTTTGTCACTGTAGTTGTGGATGGGCTTTATCATTTATCTAGGATTTCTTTACACCCTATGATCAAGCTTCTAGATATTGCTTATCAGCTTAAAAGTTAGGTAAACTATTATCTAGCTGGGAAGTTACTTTAACTTTCTGGTGATTTGATTCAATTTTAAATTAACATTTTTATGAGTACCTGATTATGTTTCAAGCACTTTACAAGGTTCTAGAAAGGATAATATAATGGGTAAGACATTATAATAAGCACTAACTTCTCAGTAAAATACTGTGGTGCATCCTTAACCCTAGCGTCCTCTTTATACCAAAATAAATTTTGGTATAAATCAGGTGGACCAAAGTTGGGAAAACAAACAAAAAGAACAAAAGCTATTAATCTGGCTTACTGGTCATCTGAACATTCTATGAGAAATTAGGATAGTTTCAATAAATATTAAAGCACATAGGGGGATGAATTATACCCATCCACCCTCATTCCTCCAAATTCACGTGCTAAAGTCCTAGCCTCCAGTCAGAATGTGTCCTTAAGTGGAAATAGGGTCACAGCAGATATAATTAGTTAGGCTAGAATAAGGTCACACTGGAGGAGGATGTGCTCTTATTCTGGTGAGAGTTCTAATAAGAAGGAGAAAATTGGACACAGAATGCACCTAAGGAGAATGCCCCGTGAACAGAGGAGATATGCTGCCATAAGCTTACAGAAACTGAGAGAAGTGGAAGAGAGCCTTTAGGAAGGGACTGTGGTCCTGATAATAACCTGGTTTTGAATTTCTTGCCACCTAAACTTTAAGACAGTAAGTTTCCATTGCTTAAACCACCCAGTTTGTGGAAAACTAATACAGCAGCCCTAGTAAATTACTACAGAGTGGGAAAAGTCATTATAAACAAATATAAAATCTAGAAGCCATAAAAAGCATTGATAATAGTATATAAATATTAGAAAAGAATATGCATGTCAGAGAAAAACAAAACTAAATGCAAAATAAAAAACTTTCTATTTTGGAATTTCAATGAGCACCCAAAATTGAGGAAAATAGAGGTCATGTATCATCACATAGTAATCAAGGTACTGAATCATCTATGCAAGGCTTGCACAGTGAATGATCAAAACCAAGTTCAAAGGGAAGATGGATATGGCATCTTTTAGCTGTTCTTTGGCTATCCATTTAATAATTTGAATTAATAAAAGATGAGTTCAAGATTAGCTGGACCCCCCACCAAACCTCTCCATAAGCAAGGAGAATTCAGCATCTGAGAATTTAGATGGCAATTGATTCTTTAGTGGTCAAAGAGCAGGTTATCAGAGTGTTAAGGAATTTCCTTAGTCCTGACAGAATTTAAATGAGGCTTCAGAGTTTTCTGAAGTCTCCCTCTTCAGAGAACACTTCTGTGCCCTGGGGTTTGGGCAACATAAGAACTTTCTCTTTGAAATGAGCTTAAAGGCAAAGGCTGACAGGGACGGGCGATCTGGCAGCAGAGATCCAGGCTGTGTTAGGGAGCGTGTGTGTCCTTTCACAGTGCCACAGGGTAAGGGTGTAGGAGCAGTTCCATGGACCAGACGGGGACCTGTTAAAAGAACGAGACTTGAGCTGAGTAGACAGGAACCCTGCCAAAGAGAACTGTCTAGGGACAACTTGATGCCGCAGAGGGGTCTCCAAAATAGGAAACTAGAAGGCTGGTAAAGATCACCAAGCACTTAGAAGATACAGTCATTTCAGATTCACCATGAGGAGGATTTTGAGCAGAAATCTTAATCTTTAAAAGATGGTTTGTGCAATACTAGCCAGAGTTGCTACTAAACAATGAATGTTTTGTGCAGCAATGATTTGGGATTTGATCATTTTCTTTTGGTAGTCATTTGCTTAAAAGGCAAGAAAATAAATAAATAAATAATAAGGCAGAAAAGACAAATGGCTTCTGGTGGGAGAAGCTGATGGGGTATTGGGAAGCACATTTCCTTCTCATTTCAGTACAACTGTGATTCCAATTTGCTATGCTTGAATGCCTGCCATGTGTGGAAATGAAGCAATAGCAAGATTTTCTGCAGAGAAGAAAATTTAAATAGCAGATGGACAAAAGAAGCAGTAACTTAGATTACAATATACATCTTTCAAATACATCTTTACAAAAGAATGTTAAAAATGTTTAACTGAAAAGGGTTACCACAGAGATGGGAGTTAAGTAAAGGTGTAGCCAAAGAAGTCTGTATAGAGATGAAGGGAATTAGGTTTGAGTTTTTAAACTCAAAAAGTTTCTCTTAAAATGTGTTTCTCTTTTTAAGAGCTATATTCACCATCAGATGAAATTTAGTGTCTGAGAAGCTAAATTAAGGGGCTATGGAATGGACACAAGACATGAGAAGTCTTGAGGAAGGTACATATTGAATTGAGGTAGGTTTTTGGTTGAAGTAAATCTTGGGTGGGGTGAGCATGAGAAAGTTACTCTGGCTGTCACAAAGGCACGAGCAGTGGTGACAAGGTTTTTGACTTCAAAACCTCAATAGGCTCTCGATAGTGTGGAGTCACCACTAAGGCTGATGTCCCAGGAAAATCAATGGAGCTTCTTAAAGTCATGGTGCTTTGATTACTTATTTATTTGGAGGAAGTTTGACTTGAGGTTTGTAAAGGCTTATTTTTTATGTGTTTATTTCATCTTAATACTTGCACAAACTTCAAAGAGAATACAAATTTTTATTTATTTATTTATTTATTTATTTATTTATTTAAAGATGTATTTATTTATGCATACAAGCTGGGGTACAGGCCAGAGGCATGGAGCGGCGAGAGGGTTCACCAGAGACAGAGTGGGGAGCAGAACAGGCAGATAGACGGAAATACACTGCTGAGGGGAGCAGTGGGTGAGGCAGGAGAGGTCTGTCACACCATGTGGCAATCTCCCCGGCCAGGTGTCGAACTCGCATCACCACTGCCGACAGCTCCACAGTGCAGCACTTAACCGCTGCGCCATCAGGGAGGCCCAGAATTCAAATTTTTAAAGATTAACAAGAAAGAAGTCTTATAATTTCCCTCTTAACCTTCTTTGGTGTTTTGAGGTTCAATGCACTTTCACAGCTTCTAATATGTTGTAACCTGCGGGAAAGATCTCTGCATTTAAATACACTGCATTAGTCAATGTAAAGCATCTTCACAAGGATGTTGCATCTCACACTATTGGAACCTGGACTGCAGTGTTCAATAGCGCCCTGATGCCTTGTAGTGACCACATAGGCTCTGGCACCATCTGTATTGGGGCAGATCTTTTTTGACTACCATCCATCCGAGTATTTTTTCACATGCATTGAGCAGATGACATGATTTCTGGACATTGTGCACCATTTCTCACCATTTTCTCTTATGTAAGAGAAAGAAAAAAGCTTTTTAAGTAGCATCCACTAGATGTTTTACAAAGGGCATTCAAATATATTCTCATCACTCTTACTAATATATATTATATTATATGAAATACTCTCACTTAATACTAACTTCAAAATACCACTTCTAAATTACCTGTCTAGACTCTTTCAAATACATAGTAAGATTTTATTCTGAAACATGCCAACTCTGTACCCTCCCTAAAATAATGATACATTACCTATTCTGCAATTTCTCTGTACTGTCACTGACTTGTTTTCTAATCCACAAAGTATACTTTAATAATTTATTGATTCACATTACCTATAGAGTGATTCCCATATACCTTTTATATTTCTTTGATTACATAGTTCTTGGTTGCATATGTCAGACTAGAGAAAGTATCTCTGTGTTATGGCAGGAGGTCATAACCCCTCTTTGCATTAACCACAAATGCCTCTGAGATATGACAGAACCTTGTACCAAACAAATGCAGATAAACAAAATGTATGCGGCCATAACTGAAATTTTTGCTCCTCTTTCATTTGGAAACATAATGTAACAAAAACAAATCCAAAACCTCCTCCTCCCCCTCCCCCCACACCAACCATGTTGGGTAACTGAAATTTTGTGAGCACAGGAAAGCATCTTCTTTAAAAATCAATCATTTGGGGCCTTCCTGGTGGCCTAGGGGTTATGTTTCAGCACTATCACCTCTGCAGCCTGAGTTCCATCCCAGTCCAGGGAGCTAACCCACATGGAGCAGCAGAACTCTCCTGTCACACCCACTGCTCCCCGCGGCAGTGTATTTCAGTAGATCTGCCTGTTCTGCTCCCCACTTTATCTCTGGCAAATCCTCTCATCCTCCATACCTCTGGCCTACACACCAACTCTTCTATGCAAAAATAAATAAAATCTTAAAAAAATACATCCCTGGGTCAAATCCTATGACTGAGAAGGTGTTTTAAGTTTTACTTTCTATAAAAGGTTAACTTTAAAGGATTGTCAAAGGATTGGAAATAATGTATATATAAAGAGTTTACTGAGGAAAAGAAAGGAACTGATCTCACTGTCCCTCTACAATTCTCCAAATTGAATCAGGCTTCATGGGGGAGAGAAACTCTGAATTGGATCGCAGATGAAATTGTTTTGGATCTAACATCTGAAAGTGATATGACGGTAACAAATGAAATGAATTAGAAAATTTACAGATCCTTACCAAAAAAGTCATGCATGGACAGGGAAGGAGCAGCAACAGAATATATTTTAAGGATTGTGATTCTAGGAAATCCAGTCTAGTCACCAAACAGATTTCTCACTGTGAAGCAGCCTCATGCCTAGAATGCAATAAGCACTCTTTGAAGTTTCTATTTTAATATGGTATTGTGCCCTCCCAATTCTAGCTCCCTTATCCCCTAACTCCAAGAACCTACCATATTTATTAAAAATTAAATTTTAACATATAACGTATTCTTAAAATATGTCTTGAAAATTGAAGAGTAGAACAACCGAATAACTGGATGGTAACATCCACCAAATAATTATTATACATGATTTAATCTTATCCTAGTACATAATTGTGACCTGTGAGGGATAGAAGAATTAAGGGATACTACCAAAAACTAAGTGGGTGGCTTTTCTCAGAGTGCCATCAAGCTACAAGAGAAATACAGGCCAAAACAGAGGTTCTCTAAAGGAAGCAAGAATGATCCATGTCAGGGTCAAATTTTCTAGTGGGATTCTTTAAGCATTTTCAGTCTCATAGCTATTTTAATAATGCAGTTTTTTAATGGTTGCAATCCAAATGTGCATGTATGTATGTATGAATATATACATATATAGATTAAATGTCTCAAATTCAGTAAAATTATGCTGGAAAACGAGGAACTTGCTATAGGAATCCTAACTAGAAAGACCTTATAGCATTACTCCCACACAGAGACAGTATGCACATTTTGCATTATTAAAAGTTATGAGACTGAAAAAGCTTAAAGAATCCAACTAGAAAATTTGACCCTGACAAAGGTCACATGCACACCTATATTTATTGCAGCACTATTTACAATAGCTAAAACATGGAAACAACCCAAATACCCAAAAATTGATGACTGGATCAAGAAGATGTGGTACATGTATACAATGGAATACTATTCAGCAATCAAAAAGATAAACTAATGCAATTCTCAGTAACATGGATGGAGCTAGAAGGGATCACGCTCAGTGAAATAAGCCAGAAGGAAACAGAAAAATATTGAATGGTATCACTTATGGGAGGAATATAAGAGAGCCAAACAAGAAATCAGAAGGAGAAAATAGCACACAAAACAAAAACAAAAGCAAAAACTAGCAGGCAACCACAAATAAGAGACATTCTATAGGGGAGGGGGAGGAAGAGAGACCAAAATAGGTGATAAAAAGAGCACTAGGGACTATGGTGATGGTTCACGGGTGAATTGGTGGTGGGAAACCTATGGGGGATACACAATAATGTAAAGGATAGAAATTAAATTTAAAAATACAGTAAAAAAAAAAGAGTGCCTACAACATAAGGTTGTTGTGAGAATTAATTTTTTTAATCGAGCATTTAACAGTGCCTGGCATTAATAAATGGCAGACTCTTGGTAATTGTTAATATCATCTGTGTGTAAGGAAACAACAATCATCAGTCAGCTTTTGTTCAATCACAAGGAGAAGGAAAATGGGCACTGAACAGGATCTAATGTAAATGATTCACCTGGTGGAAGAACACAGGCTCCAAGGTTGTCACTTACTGAGACAGAAACGAAAGTTCAGCTCACCTCTGCTCAGCCCATCTGAAATATGTAGGATGGTCAGAGCTTTAGCCTGACTTTGAGTTCACAAATGTCATTCCACATTGACTAGCTATGGAGTACACTCTCTGGATGATCAAGGCAAGGCTGCATTGAGTCAGAAGTGGAAACAAAGCAGGATTTTCTGACCTGGATCATGAAGTTGGCCATATTCTACAGTGCAGTCAATAAAATACAAATGCCTCAGTTGTCACACAAAACAGGTGTAAGATATCTGCTTAACTTACTCTCACAAAGATACATATCAGACAGGCATATAGTTTAAACAAATAAGAACAGCAGTTCTATGTTATCTGGATTTTAAAGTGATAAATACATAATTTGTTTTTGATATAACATTTTCACATTTTAAAGCTATTTCATGGGGACCTCAACTTTTACTTATTTTGGAAATGCATAATTGCATAACTTTGCTATGAAATTTGGCAGTTTCCTAAGTGAGATTTGGCTAACTTAGAATATTATCACATTCAACATAACTCAGGGAGTCCAAAATCATTTAAAAGGGGAAGACAGTTGAAATATTTTTCCATAGATGTTGAGAAAAAAAAAATCACTTCTTTTGCTTAGCAATTTTTGTTCTGAAATTATATGTCAATGTTTTAAAATAGCTTTTTAATCTATCCTTTAGCAATATCCTTATTTATTTTTTTAAATTGAGGTTAACATTGGTTTATAGCACTCTGTATGATTTAGGGTCACAGACATGTCATCACACCACACCTGCCATCAAAACACCCACAGTCCTTTACCCTAAAACTTCACCTTAGTCCTTACCTTAGGTCTTAGGGCCCCTCAGTCCTTTTTTTTTTTTCCCACCCCCACTCTTCCTTCCCTTCTAGTAGCCTCAATTCTGCAATGATATTTCTAGAGCTTATTTTGTCTGTTACTTTGTTTTCTTTTTCTATATTCCACTCATGAATGGAATCATCCATTTGTCTTTCTCCATCTGATTAATTTCACTTAGCATAATCTCCTCCAAGAGTGTGTAGGCTTAGACTAAAGGGTTTTGTCATTAGTAAGCATCAGGGGTGTGTAAGCCTTTGAAATTATATGTCATTTGCTTGATATGAATGTGGTATTAATGCTGGCAGGAGGGGGGATGATAATAGCTGCCATCAGATTCTCAAAAAGTTCAATGAACCCCTTACAGCATAATGAACCAGGTCTGAGAAAACTGAGAGGTGAAAAGACAATTTGTGGATATGTGCATTATGGGAAATATCCATGCTGATGATATCAATGACTTACATAGTGTCTGTCCTCCAAATTTCCAAACAAAAGAGAATGAGGGCAAAAAGAGATTGAATTACTCAGAAATATTCAAATCATCCCAGAGAAAAATGCATTGGTTAATGAAAAGAAATGTTAAGAATGTATTTTTAATGAGAGAATGAGGATGTTTTTTGTTGACTGGGGTCTTGGTCTTACTGGTATGAACAGTACATAGTAGTGTGAAAAACTCTAGTGCTAGGAACAGGCAGGAAACACACATACATGGTTGACTCACTTGAACCTTATAACTCTCTGGAGTTTATATTGTTAGATCTGTTTGCAGGTCAGAAAACCAAAATAGAGAGAGAAACAGGAACGGGGTGAAGATCAGTTTAAAAACTAGTTATCTTTGGAGCTGGCATTTGACCCTGGCATTCTGACTTCTGAGTGGTGTGCATAAACACATAGCCTTCTGATAACCACAGCTGACCTGGGAATCTGGATTTATATCATGACTGCTAGCTCTGCCTTTGATCGAGGCTGAGGGAGTTTGTCAGAAAGTGGATAGGATGTCAGCTAAACTCACCCTTCTGTTCTGGCTCCTCTCCATGTTCTGCCACTGGGGACAGTCTGTTAGGACATAGGGGCAGGCTCTTTGCACATGGTTACCTCTCATAAAGGACATTTCCTCTATTTCTGTCAAGGAGACATGACACCTTAAGTGATCACATTTGAGATGGAGATATGATTTCCAATAAAAGACACATTGAAAGTCATCTGTTGCTTGAGCCTGTACTTTAAAAAAATGATACACAATTACTGAGACTTAGAATGTGAAGAAAAACTAGAGGAATCTTTCACAGAAAGCCAAGGAAGCTAGAAATATTCTTAAAGTAAGAATCAGGAGTCCCTAATTCTACTCCTAATTTAGATACAGGCAGGGATAACAGCTATCTCTCAGCTATAGTGTTTTCATTTATAAACTGCCATGTTACACTAGATACTTAAGGTCTTTAAAATTTGATATTTCTAGAATTTGACCCTGATTATGTCTTTTATTATATTCATTAAGAAGATACAATTTTGTAAACCTGTGTGATCCTCTCCATATAGTAGATCAGGCTGAGGGTTCATTAAAACTATTAGTTCAAAATATTAATTCAAAAGATAGATGAGCTCCTATGTTATGAGCTCCTATGTTCACTGCAGCACTCTTCATACTAGCTAAGAAATGGAATGTTGACAAATACCCGATGACAGGTGACTGGATAAAGAAGGTGTGGTATATCCACAGTGGAATACTACCCAGCCACACAAAAAAGGTGATTTTTTTGCCCTTTATGGCAGCATGGGTGGAAGCTTTGGCATGGAGGGATTATGCTATGTGAAATTAGGAAGAGAACAAACACAAATCGAGTATGGTTTCACTCATTTGTGGAGGATAGAGAAACAAAGAAAAGGAACAAACAAAACAGAAACAAACACTTAGGCTCTGACAGCAGACTGGTGGTTACCAGAGAGGAAGGCGAGAGGGGTGAAATAGGCAGAGTGGGCCAACTGGTTGGTAGCAGATGGTGACTGGACATTTGGTGGAGTGTGTGGTATAATACACACTATTGCTAAGGTGAGAGAGAGTACACAGTTGAAACCTATAAAGCTTTATAAGCTAATGTTACCTCAAAATAGAAAGAAAGAATAACAAAGAGAAAAGAAAAACAATATTTGTTCAGTTTTAATGAGTTTTTGGAACACTCAAGTACCAAAGAAATTTTGAGACTTTCTGAGGTTAAGTGGAATCCAATGCTGTTATTAAAATCTAATTTAAAACTAGAGCCTCAATTTGTCCTCAGGCCCCTAACCTCCCACCCCCATATCCAAACTGAAAATAAATTCTAAACAACGTAAAACATTGCAAACTAATTTCTACCTTTATCTTGGAGGTTCAGGTCAATTTGTTCCACTTAATGTTCTAATCACTGTTCTCTAAAGAGGAGAGGAAGGAACGAGACTTAACACAGACAGGCTTTTAAGGTAGGCAATTATAATGAAAAAAAAATGAAATCGTGCCACCGGAAAGTAATAGTAATTTCAAGATGCTCATGGGTAAGCTCTATTATGTAAGGCGGCACCTACAATGAGGCCATTTCTTCTCAATCCAGTGTCTCTCCATAATCTACATCCACATTACAAGAATCAAAACTTGCATTTCACAAGCTTCACCTGACTTGAGCCTAATAATTACAAGTTAATATAATATGCATAGGACAGTATCACTGTAAGGTCTTAAGAAACCACCCAAGACAACCTACACAGGCATCATTAAAGAGGCATTTTAAAAATGTTATTGATTCTCATTAAGAGCCTTTGATATAATGAAACAATATATCTCAAGAGGCTGCTGTGAAGATTAAATGATAGAATACATGTAAAATTTTTGGAAAAGCAATCCTCAGTATGATTTTTGTTAGGAATTTTTGCTTAGGAATTTTGTTAGGCTCCACATAATTAGCACACAAAAGCAGCTGGTTTTCCAAATGAGTAGAGATTTAAGTAACAGAAATCCGGGTTGGGCAGCTTCGTGTTGATAAGTAAGCTCCATGATGCCATCAGGTGCCATCTCCTTTCATCTTTTCTTTTTTTTTCTTTTTTTTTTTTTAAAGATTTTATTTTATTTGTACATACAAGCTGGGGTACAGGCCAGAGGCATGGGGTGGCGAGAGGGTTCACCAGAGTCAGAGTAGGGAGCAGAACAGGCAGATCAGAAGTACACTGCTGAGGGGAGCAGCGGGTGAGGCAGGAGAGGTCTGCCGCACCATGTGGGATTCTCCCTGGCCGGGCGTCGAACTCGCGTCACCGCTGCCGACAGCTCCACAGCCCAGTGCTCAACCGCTGCGCCACTGGGGAGGCCCTCCTTTCATCTTTTCATTTGACTTTTGTTTTCATGCTTCCGAAAGTGGTTCCTATACTCCCAGGCCTCACAATCACATACTAGGGGAGGAGGAAGAAACAGCAAAGAGTGAAATGCAGGGCCTCCCTGGTGGCGCAGCGGTTGAGCGCTGCACTGTGGAGCTGTCGGCAGCGGCGATGCAAATTCGATGCCCAGCCAGGAAGAATCCCACATGGTGTGGCAGACTTCTCCTGCCTCGCCCGCTGCTCCCCTCAGCAATGTATTTCTTTTTGTTTTTTTTTTAAGATTAGACAGAGTGGGGAGCAGAACAGGCAGATCAGAAGTACACTGCTGAGGGGAGCAGCGGGCGAGGCAGGAGAGGTCTGCCGCACCATGTGGGATTCTCCCCCGCCGGGCGTCGAACGCGCATCGCTGCTGCCGATAGCTCCACAGCGCAGCGCTCAACCGCTGCACCACCAGGGAGGCCCCTCAGCAGTGTATTTCTGATCTGCCTGTTCTGCTCCCCACTCTGTCTCTGGTGAACCCTCTCGCCACCCCATGCCCCTGGCCTGTACCCCAGCTTGTATGTATAAATAAATAAATCTTTAAAAAAAAAAAAAAGAGTGAGATGCAGCTAAGCCTGGCTATTTCTTTAAATCAGTAAAACAATAGGGTTCCCTGAACCCTGCCTAGTTAGACTTCTGGTCATATCCCTTTTGCTAAAACTCAGCCATGTGGATCCACAGGGTTGTCAAGAAGGCTGAGAATCAAATTTTATAACTGGGCACATTGCTCCACTTAATAAAATCTGCTCCTTTTTTAAGATCCATCAATATTGTATAAAAGCAATTTCCACTTGTCCCCAGTTAATATTTTACTGTGGTTTTGTTGGTAAGGAGGAGGAATGAGAGGATATGGAAAATCAACCAGGAGGGTCTGACACAGCTATAACCAGAATGCATTTACACAATCCCATATCTATTTAAAAGCATCGTATAATTTTGTTTTCCAATACTCAGCAATTGGTTGTATCCTTAGGACAAAATACACAAAGGTTAGAAGCAATAAAGAAATATTTGGCTCTGGTCTGACGTTCCACATGCGTCACTACTGCACCGCTGTGTTCATGTCTCCCTTCAATTTTGCAGCACCATTTTCCATGAATCATCTCCATTATCCTATGAGTCAGCTCCCACATAATTAGCTTTACATATCCTGTCTTTAAAGGAGTTCCACTTTGTTGCTGGGGAAGAGGAAGGTCCTTCTCCTTCTACAGCTCAGGCATCCAGAGGATGCACACCTTAGCTGCAGCCAAGAGGATCAAAGCAGCACACACCTCTGGTTCTGGTTCTATGGCTCACTCTGGCTCGTCTAGTGGGGTACCTGACGTCCATGATCTGTGCACCGAAGTCAGCTGGGAGCGTGTTAGAAATGCAATTTCTGGTGCCTACCTTGGATCTTTAGAATGAGAATTTCTGGGAGTAGGGCCCAGAAATCTTGTATTTTAACAAACTGCCTGTGAGATTATTCATGCTTAAGTTTGAGAAATACCATTTTTGGTCTTTGTGCTCCCGGTGATCTGCAGTGCTGTCTCTAACTTCAACACTTGCAGAAGTAGAGACACTCACATTCAGGCAACGCACTCGCACAGAATATAAGCCTGTTCATCTTCTCTGTCAACTACTATTTACAAGCAGAAAATGCTTTAAATAACGTTGGTTTACTTGCAATCAGAGAGCATAGCTGGCTTAGGGAAACATGAACATTCCAAATACAATAAAATGCGGTCAATTATATTGGGCTGTGCTGATTTCCTGAGGGACAATGAATGTCACCCGATACAACCTCTAACCAAATTAATCAGAACTGCCTACTTATTGATTCACCCTCTTACACCTCTGGGTTGGAAATTGCCAGAAGCATTGAATTAAATATATAGTATACCCCATCATCTATTCACAAAAATCTAGTGCAGCAAACCCAATGGAATTTGCAATGTAGGCACTAAAAAGGGTTCTTTTGTGTCCCTCAAGAACTTAGTGAGGAGTGTTAGACTTTGTGATACTCAGTGGATATGCAGATTTCTCATTAACTTCTTCATTAAAGAACTTCTAGAAATGTGGTATTCCATCATTCATGGGGTTTCAGAAGAAATAAATTTATCAAACTTTCCTATTCATAAACATATAATATAGGATCAAATATCCTTGGTCCATTCCTTTGTTCTAAAATACATATATGAAGTTTATATGCAAGGCACTATGATGGTAGCATGAAGATATAAAAATGAATAATACAGTGTTTTAATACTCTCAAGGAGGAGAAGTCCCAGGACTTACATTGAGATGAGAATGAGAGTCCATGAAGGAATTAATCAAACAACAATGAAATGAGCACATATAGACTCACGAGCATTTAATTAACCAATTATACTGCTTCAATTTGAAATTGCTGGTACTATCTTTGAAGTTCATAAACAGCATCATGTGTCGAGCAGACCCCAAACTTTGGTGTATTCACTTTGGTGACCAATAGCAGATAATTCTCAAATTGGACAGAATAAAAGAAATAACTGGGAAAACTATGGCAACAACAAAAAAAGTTGTTAACAAATTTGTACACACATTTTTTCCTTTGAGCACACCATTTTGTCACACTGCCATCATGTTTTGTCACAAAACATTAATGGCTATCAGATACTATTTATGTCTTCTCTCCCTCATGATCTAGTATCTCTCCTTAGTGGCTATCTCGACTAGGTGTCTTATCAGACTAAATACTATGGACTGATTGTTTGCATTATATTTTATACATGAATGCTTTTAAAAGTAAGTATATTTCCCAACTTAATCTAGTTCACTCGACCATCAATTCAACCATTCATTTACTTAATAACCAAATAGCTATTTATTTAACACATTTTTTTTCTAGGTTCAGGGGATTCAGTTGTGACTAGAGAAGATGCAGTCCCTATGGAACTAAATTATCATTTGTCATGATAAAGAAATAAAAATGATGCCATAATAGTAAGGTTTATGTTATGTACATATTACCACAATAAAAAAGTGAGAAAAAGATAAAATAATGTCAAATAAGAATAAATATCCAAAAGGAAAATTAAGCAGCATCATAGAGAATGATAAAGGAAAATGATATGTATTATTACAGATGCAGTAGTCAGAAAAATGCACTGTCAGGAAGTGATATTTTGGCAAATTACAGTAATAGGGCAAGTGAAATTACGGTGGTGCCATTTAAGCCACGTACTAAGGGAAAGAGTAAGCCAGGCTGAAATCTGGGATAAGAGTATTCCAAGGACCAAGGCATTAAAGCAAAGATCCTGAGGTGGAAATGCCCTTGAAGTATTTGAGAAATGAAAAGAAGTCGTCAGCTGGAGGAATAATGGTAAGAAATTAGTTGGAGGGAATATCAGAGGCCAGATCATTCAAGTCCTATGAGGACTACTGAGGGACTTTAGGATTTTGAGTGTGATGGGAAGCTAATGGATGGTTTTGAAGAGAAGCGTACAGGAAAACCTCAGAGATATTGCAGGTTTGGTTAGACCACCCAATAAAGTATGTTACAGGAGTATTTTGGTTTCCCAGTGCATATTAACATATGCTTAACTATACTGGAGTGTATTAAATGTGCAATAGTCTAAGAAGAACAATGTACAGACCTTAATTAAAAATATTTTTGCTAAAAGAGTTCTGAACATCATAAATTTTTGCTGGTGGAGCCTCAATGTTGATAATTGAGGTGGTGGCTGCTGAAGGTTAGGGTGGCTGTGATATTTCTTAAAATATGACAATAGTGAAGTTTTCCACACTGACCCCTCCTGTCACCAAAGATTTCCCTGAGGCATGCAAAGCTGTTTGATAGCATTTTACCCACAGTAGAACTTCTTTCAAAATTGGAGTAAAATTTCTCAATGAAGATGGCAGAAATGAGACAGCAGTGACTCGGTCACATCTTCAGGATCCACTTCTAATTCTAGTTCTCTTGTTATTTCCATCACACCTGTCCACCTACTTCCTCCACAGAAGTCTTGAACACTTCAAAGTCATCCACAAGGGTTGGAATCAACATCTTCTAAAGTCCTGTCAATACTGGTAATTTTGACGCCCTTCTATGAACCAGAAATGTTCTTAATGGCTTCTAGAATGATGAATCTTTCTCAGAGGATTTTCAGTTTACCTTACCCAGATTCATCAGCGGAATCACCATAAAGCGTTATAAAATGTATTTCTTAATTAACAAGATTTGAAATGATCACAGATCACCCAAAAGTAGTAATGAAAAAGTGAGACACTGTGAGAACATAAAAATGTGACAGAGAACAAAGTGAGCACGTGCTGTTGGAAAATGTTTTGTGCCAACAGACTTGCTCCAGGCAGGGTTGTCACACACCTTCAAAAACATAGTATCTGTAAAGCATAATGAAGTAAAGCTCGAAGAACTAAAGTATGCCTGTCCATTTTACAAGTATTTTTCTAATTCTGAACTAACTATAGCTACAAATGCAGTTGTAAGAAATAATGCAGAGTTTTCCTATATGTCCTCTACCTCACGAGCCCCCAATAGGAACTTCGTACAAACCACAGTGCAATATCACAGCCAGGATATTAATATTGATACAGTCAAGGTGCAGAACAGTTCCATCACCAAAAGAATGCCTCATGTTGTTCTTTTATAGCCACATCGATTTCCTGTTTCCTCCCTCCTCTGGCCCTAGTCCCTAGCATCCATGAATCTGTTCTCTATTTTTAAATTTTGTCATTTCAAGAATGTTATGTAAATGGAATAATGTAGTATATTACCTTTGGTGACTGGCTTTTTAACTTAGTATAAATCCTTGGAGATTCATCTAGTTTGTATATATCAATAGTGCCTTCCTCTTTACTGCTGAGGGATCACATCAGGGATGAACTACAGTTTAATAATTGCCCAGTGAAGAGTGACTCAATCTGGATTGTTTTCAGTTTGGGGCTATTAAAAATAATGCTGCCATGAACATTTGTTTTCAATTTTTTTTTGTATAAACATATTTTCATTCTTTGGGGATAAAATGCTCAGGAATATGGTTGCTGTGTCATGCAGTTCACTTTATAAGAAACTGTCAAACTGTTTTCTACAGTGGCTGTGCCATTTCACATTTCCAACATCACAATCTGAGAGGTTCAGTTGTTTGGCAATCTTGCCAGCACCTGGCATCACCAGCTTTTTGTTGCTCTTTTTTAATTATTTTTTTCACTTTTGCATTCAAACAGTATATGGTGGTATCCCTTTGTGGTTTTAGTTTGGATTCCCCTAATGACTAATGATGTTAAGTATATTTTCATATCCTTATTGGTCATCTGACTATCCTCTTTGATGAGGTATCTGTTTAGATCTTTTGCTCAAGTAACATGTACTTTTAGCAAACAGTTTTTGTGTTTAGTTTAATCTTTCCTTTTCTATTTCATCCAAATAAATTGGCTTATCTTTGAAAAGTTAATGTTACAACAAATAAGAAAGATTTTATCCAAACCTCTTTGTAAAATGTGTTTACAAGACAGAATGACGGGGCCAAGGATGAGTGTACTAATACTACCCATTTGATCTGCACTGATATTATTTTATAACCCACATATCTGCTGAGGTCAAGACAGGCAATACTATGAAAGAGGCATAATTCTCAAAAGGGACCAGTGAAAAAATATATAGTGAAGACATTACCACTTCCAGAAAAAGAGACATAAAACTGCAATTGAGCATATTAATTCATTTGAAATGAAAATACATTATCTAGAAATAGAATGTATGTCTGGGTATACATATACATATATGCACATATGTATGTCTATCTCAAAAAGCAATATGGAGAATTAATATCCTATGGGATTAACACACTCTAAAGGAAAAGATTTTAAATAGTGGGGTAGATTGCAAAGTTGCTACAATTCTTCAAACCAACCTGTCTGTCTGCATGTTGCTTTTATGATGTGACCTTGCAACTTCTCCCATAAAAAAACTGATAGCTCTGGCCTTGTGACTTACCTATTGTGGCCAACAGATAAGAGGAAAGTACTAAAGTACTTTGACACCTTAACACCTAAGCAAACCCTGGCTAAGCTGCTGAATGATAAGACAGATACATGTGGCCCAACAGACCCACTGCCCCATTGTCAAGCTCAGAGCCAGTCAGCTCTCAAAAGTAGGGTCTCCCAGCTGCTGACCCCAGAGAGGCATGGGAACATCAAGACTGTTACCAGCTAAGTTGACATAATAATGATGGGGGTAAAGGAGAATTATGCTTTAGGAAAGAAAGGAGAATTTTAATTTTAAAAACAAGAAGAATATTTTTAGCAGCATACTAAAATTTATGCCATAGTTAATGCAAAGAACAAAATGTCCCTTATTGGTTATATTATTTATCTTATTCTCTATTTATGTTGTAATTATGTAAGTATTCTCTGTGTAAAAGAAATTACTCCTATGATTTAAAGCATGTAAATGGTAACTATAAACAACATAATCACGCATATACTTTGTCATGAAACCTACTTGAAAAGTTGGATTTGAATTTTATAGGATAAAATTAAACTCTTTTGGAAATTTTTCATATTTCTCAGTTTAAAATATATTCCAACTTCCTAAGCTTCCCAGAAAGAACCCATAAATCCTTGACTGTGAAAAGCCCTTTTATTCTGTGCTGTTAAAAATGATTTCCTTTGGGTAAATTGCATTCTCCAAGCAATACTTTATTACCTCCATGACATATACAGTCTGGTAGTAGATCTAAGAATACTTGGAAACCCTTAAATTGCTTTAAGCTTTAAAATCAAATGCTTGGATTAAGATAGCTCATCTAGCAAAAAGAGAAACCAAAAGAAATCAGGTCAGAAAAAGGAGAAGCAATTGAAGAAAACAGGAAATTAATCTGAAGTCAGAAAATATGAATTTTTTATTTTGAGGTTTCATTTCATCTAAAGCATTTTGTCTATTCTTTCGACTGCTCACATGATGTGAATAATGGGCATTCTAAATACATTACATGTAAATGGAAGCTTATGCACAAAACTATGACATTTTTAAAAATTAGGATACAATTTACCTTTTCATGGTTTCACCTACCATCTAAAGGCAAACAATGCTCAAATCTTTATCACCAGTTACCAGTTCTCTCAACTGTTTCAGTTGTCATCACCAACTAAAAATCTCATAAATACCCAAACTAAATTCAATCATCCTTATTATCTATCTCTCCACCAGGCTCTCCAAACAAAAGTCTTAAAATTCTCTTTTCTCACTCTCATTTTCTCTTTAATCAGTTACCAGGTCTGTTATTTCTACCTTCAAAATTCAAACTTCAATTATCTGTCACAACCTAGCCTCAAACCCACTCTCCAAATCATGTACCATCATTTTCCTTTCATTTCTTTCAGGAAGATCGTGCTTTTTGGGTAGATACTGGTTTTATTTTAACAAGAAACAGTGCCTAAATAAATAATCCTCACGTCATTAGTTTTGTAAATAAATTAAATATTTCATACTGGTATTTTGTAAGTTTTTATGTTGTAAAACTCCATTTACTTTTTAGAGAAATTGGTTTTAGTCCCATAAGTTCATTAAGGACACTTATTTTATGAATGTGGCAATAATCTGTTTTGCTTGCAGATTTACAATAATAGCTCACCTACATCAATTTTAAATAACAATTACAAAATGAAAGACCCTTAGGAAAGCAACAACAAAAATCAAGTTTCTAAAGAAAGCAATTTAGAAATGCAAAGTAAAGTTCCAGTTCACTCCAACAATAAAAAAACTTGAGATATTTGGAGTAAATTTGATGGGAACTGTGAAGGCTTATATAAGAAGCATTATGCTGACTCTACTGACGAATATAAAACCTGAATAAATGAAGATAGGACATTTTGTCTTAACTCAATATTGTGAAATTATCAATTTTTCCACAAATAAATTTACAAACTCAATGTGACAAAAAAAAATCAATATAATTTTATTTTATAAATGTTATTGTATAATTTAATTTATATTTTATAAATTATCAGAATTTTCCTAAAGTTCACCTGCGAGAATAATAGAGGAAAATTTCTAATAATAAACCATCTATAGAGAGAAAGTATCCTTTCAGAAACTAAAAGATACTATAAAACTGGAGTAATTACAACCAAGGTCCTGGTATAGGATTAGTCAGAGATCAATGCAATCAGTGTATAGAAATCTAAGCAAATATATGATGGAAAACAAAGATGATACTCCAAAATAAGAGGGGAGAAATGACTATTCACTCAATGGAATGGACAATAAGCTAGTAACATTGAAAAAGATAAACCCAGATTTCTATATCTTTCCCAAAATAGTTTCTACGTGAATCAAAGATTTAAATGTGAAAGACAAAAATAAAATTACTAGAAGGAATGAAGAATTCTACAAGGTTAGTACTTTTTAAACATTACAATTATAAGAAATTGAATGAAGGGATATTGCAAAACATTTATAATACACATGAAATGAATTAAAATCCTCAATACATGTGAAATAGCTTTAATACTCAATGAAAAAAATACATTATTGATTAATATGGCAGATTCAAGGGTAATGTATAGTATAATGCCATTTCTATAAGATTATGTACCAATTTCTACAAGTTTCATAAATGTATATAGATAGGTCTAGAAGGATATGTTCCAAAATAATGTTCATAACATTATCACAGGTATGGGGTAATAAGATTTTTGTGAATTTTCATATTATTTTAATATTATATCTACTATTTCAACTTTTTGTAATAAACATGCATGATAATTATAAAATAAAAAAGCTTTTTAAGCAAAATAGAATTTATACAGGAGAATAAACTTATGAAATAGCTGAAAGTATAATAAAGAAGAGAAAATACTATTTTATATTTTTTAAAACACCAAATAATTAATATTCATGTAAAGAGAGAAGCTATATGTATTTGGTGTTTATTATTTATTATTTATTCATTATATTTCATTCTCTGTTCATCCTCTGAACAGAGAATGTTCATCCTTTGCAATGCAAGTAAAATTATCATTTAAAATACAACACAATTTATCTGTTTTTGGAATTGATATAATAAAAATATAAGAAACTATATTTTAGGTACAATGATTAATTACACCTTTATTATAGCAATTCTAAATCAAAGTATCACTTAAATTTTGAAGGACATATATTTTACTAAAAATGCATTACATATCATTTAATCATTATTATCTGAGAACAGGTTTAATATTCAAAAGTTTATTTAAATTTCCATCAGCAAATTTAGCTCATCTTTTGTTTTCCTTTTCTTTATCAAAAAAACAAAATAACGATTCTATATATAGGGGTCTGTGTGTGTGTGTGTGTGTGTGTGTGTGTGTTTAGCAGAGGTTTGAAACTGCAAATTGAAACATATAATTAACAGCATCTCTTCTGCTATCTCCCAGTGAAATGATGGCAACTTCTGGGCCATTCTCTGACCTTAAATATGATATTACTTCCAACTAAGCAATTCATGTAATAATAATTTCACCTCTATAGCAGACAATGGAGAAAAGGACACATATAAATCACTACATTCTTTTGAGAAAAAAATCACTTTCCCTTCTCGAGGGAATGTAAGCTGATTGTGGGATGTATACTAATGGAGCAATTCATTAGAGGATATTATAAAACATATATTTCAGTTTCAAAGAAAAACTCTATGAATGATAAATCAGAAGTCCTCTTTAACAGCTCCCATTCCCAGACTAAGCCAGGTCCCACTGTTACAAACTGACATAGCATTCATCACCCTGAAAATTACCATTCTAAGTATACTGTAACCTTTAAATGAAGGACTTGTGCTTATCTTGTCTCCTTTTTTATTTTTAGTGGCTCATATAGTGCTGGACAGAAAATACATGCTAACAACTATTTGTTGAATTCAATGAATAAATAAATGCATTGGAATAGAAACCAAAATTCTTAACCATGCATACTTTGTTTTATACATACAAGTATACATAGTAAATTATATACATATGAATTATCATACCAATGCACAGTATTATGTACATAGAAGTACAGACATAAAATACATTTTAAAAGCAATATAATCTCCAATTTTACTGTGAATATATTGTCTTGTGTATCCCCTGGAGTGATTTCCACCTCTACCTGATCTTTTATGCATTTCACTTTGAAAACAACTGACCTAAAGAATTACAAACAGTCTCATATATTAACTCATCCAATAGTGATAGAAAATGCACAAGAGAGACGGGAAGGTAGAAAAGTGCAGTCAGCGTCAGTCATGATTAAACCAATAATCAGTGGTATTGAAGGCAGCGCTAGTGCCAACATTTGCATCTCACAACTCAGTTATATGACACAGTTTATGTCAGAGCATTGGGGCCCCTGCTGCTCCAGTTGATGCTGTAGGTCACACGATAGATGGAAATAATCTGATTTTAAGTAGGGTCTAATTTGTCTAAGTTCAATATCCCCATATTAGCGACATGTTATTGACTGCATTTTGATTCAAGCTACAAATCAAAGACATTACCCAGCTCCTGAGGAACCAAACGCACAATTCAATTCCACATTCATGGCTGCTCTATAATTCTTTTGAATTTTCCCTTTTTCATTGCCTTGGAGATTAGTCTTTTTCAGTCTGGAATATGCACAAATATCCTGGAAATTATTTTCAAAAATGTATCAGTGATTTTCTTGTCAATTCTCAGTAATTCATTGGGGGAATTATAGTTGTTAATACCTATACTCAAACTGTTTGAGAAATAGTTACAAGAAGTTCAGAGATAGTGATAGACACTTAACAAATGTAGCCATTTGTTTCCAGGCGTGGCATCTATAGTCATAATTTTTTTTAAAGATTTATTTATTTACACATACAAGCTGGGGTACAGGCCAGAGGCATGGGGTGGCAAGAGGGTTCACCAGAGACAGAGTGGGGAGCAGAATAGGCAGATCAGAAATACACTGCTGAGGGGAGCAGCGGGCGAGGCAGGAGAGGTCTGCCGCACCATGTGGGATTCTCCCCGCTGGGTGTCGAACTCGCATTGCGCGCTGCCAACAGCTCCACAGCGCAGCACTCAACCGCTGCGCCACCAGGAAGGCCCTATAGTCACAATTTATAACTATAATTATGAAAATTGTTAAACTGAGGCACAGAAAGATTTCATGATAAGTAGATGTAGGGTTGATAAAGCTTAGTATGCTTGTGCCAACTATCACATGTATCAGAAACTCTCAGGGTGTCCCTCAAATCAACTACAGGGACTATATTACTTGCTAAATCCAGCCTTAATTATTCAAAGCTATAATTTTACATTTGGTCTGTTTGTTTTTCTTGACTGCTACTCTTTTGTCTAGCTGTATAGTCTTATCTCCTCATTCCCTTTCTCCTGTGACCTAACTTTGTATCCTCAGTTTCCTCTCTTTCTCCCTAGATTCTGATCTTTGTTCTCTTATCTAATATTACTAAGAATTTAGTTTGAATCATGTTTCTAAATTGCTAGCACAAGATACATATTGCATTTTAAATTCAAGTGGAAAACAATCAGAAAATCCTCATGTCATATTAAGAAAATATGAACTGGTGCAAAGTCAGCATTTAATGTTTGTTCATTAAAAAATATCCCTGGCTACATGAGGTTTTAAATCCCTGTAATCAAAGTTCCAAGAACAACATTATGCATTTTTTTTCAATTTGTAATTGTCAGATTCTGAAAATTTTTGCATATAAATTGTAAATTATAAACAAAAAAGCAGGAAGTCAGGAATGCAGGAAAGAAAAATATAAGCCAGGTCCCATCATAGACGTGAGGAATAGCATATTGGATATGCCCATAGTGTCTGGCAGAACAACAGAGCCGGCCGCTTTTTTGAGCAGCTTTTAGGCAAATGTGTTGTCTGGGATGGGCAGACCATTAAAATACTTTGGAAGAGATGACTTTATTACTTTGAATAACAGAGTTCAGAGTTCACAGGTTGATTTTTAATGTTGATCAGGCTGATTTTGGTGAGAGGGGTGGAAATATCTCTGATGGAAGGAGGCTGAAAGGGACACAGTGAGGGAGGAGAGGCCAGGAGCCAGTGTCTAGGTTGGTAGTGAGTGACAGTGAAGGACCCAGAAAATCAAGAGGAGTCAGGAAGACTCCGTGCCTTAGAATTTTAAATTCCTTACTAGGGTGGATAGGGTATTCAGTACGGAAATGGTATGGAGTAAGGTGAGAAGAGATCATAGCTGTTAAGTCAGAGTTCAAGGGAAACCCATATTCTGGTAAGAGAAGATAGAGAATTCTAGGGCAGTACCAATTGTCAAACTCAAAGGGACTCCCAAAGCGATAATGAAATCTGAAACTGAAGTAATGAGAAAGTTGGAGTTAACAAATTTAGAAAATGGAGCTTGAAAAGACACTTGGATTATAGGTACGAGCTGCAAGATATTGACCAATCAAAAAATGGGCACCAAGCAATCAGCAAAGATTCCAGGGAGAGTGGTGGACTATTGTCCTGAAGCTCACATCCTCCCAGTATTAACCCTTTAGTTTTCAGCGCTTGTGGGTGGTAGAGTACTTAAGAAACTTGAGACAGGAGCTATTCACCATAGGAATGTGGCTGAACAATTAAGATGTGTGGTACCCAGTGCTCCCACACCAGGGCATTTCTGGGCTCCTTTCAGCAGGGGGTACAATTGCCTAGTTCTTGCCAAACATATGTAAAGGGAATTGATGTTTGAGTCAAAGCAGAAGTAATTAAACATCAAGAGTAAGATCATTTTCCAATGATGATACACAATCTTAAAGCTATAGTATAAGGAAACCAGGGCTTCTCAGGACAACTGTACAATAAGAAAATCAGACCTGAGAAATTAAATTTGATTGTATTAATCTATTAGGATATTGGAATTTTATGGCAATTAGCTTATTCTGATCAAAACAGGCACAAAAATACTTTAGCATTTTAATGTATACCTTCCTTGCTGATAAATGAGAAGAGATTCCAGTTTACTGAGAGGTTATAGAATATTCTACAAAGAGGTTATAGAATATTCTACAAAGAATTTTAGGTAATTATTTTTAAAAAATAACAAACATAACAATTTTCTGGATCTTGTAATAAAATCTCCCTAAGAAATAGGAGCGGGTTTCTGCTGTATTTTGGAGCCTGATTTCCTTTTACACTATTGAAATTTTGTGAAGGGTTTCCATTTACACTGAGAAGCCCATTTTAATAATCTATAACCCATACCATCACACGTAAAACTGCTGTCTCTCTAAGGGGAGACAGGCAGAGGAGAGTCTTATTAATTTCTGTGCTCGCAGCAAGGAAACTATAAGACTCATCCAATAACTGGCTGTTGAATGAATGAATGTCACCGCTACCAGTAAAGTGATGTGTTAAGGAACAGCAATCAGGAGGTGATGATAACCAATCTGACATCTGCTGATTAACTCTATGATGCAGCATTCTCCATAAATGTTTTTATTTCTTTGAAAAAAACTTTGGTAACTTTTTAGTTTTAGTTTCTTGTGTCCAGTGAGGAATGGTATTGATGTCATTTTTGGAGTCGATGAGTTTGAGAGCGGGGTCCTTGGGTTCACTCTGGGAAAGGTTTCACAAGAGGTCCCCTTGGGCAAAACGCGGCGAGTTTCTCTACAGCATAGAGACCATCCTCGAAGATGAGCCCCTCCCAACTGAAAGAAGGCTACATCAGTGCCACCCATGCAAGAATTCGGGGCAGCCATTTCTCTGCCCGCCTGTGACTAGGCAGGTGCTTTTTTTTTTTTTTTTACCAACTCTGTCCCTCTGCAGGACAGCGGCCTGCCTGCCTGCCCGTGACCTGCACCGTGCCGGCCTCTCTTAGCGAACCTGCCTCCTCAGAGGGCAGCTCTTCCTGCCCGCTTGTGTCTGTGCAAGCGTACTTTACTTTCCTGTCCCTTTTCCTAATAAACCTGTTTAAGTCTATCTAACGTCTCTGTGTTGGGGAGAAACTCACCGGGTGCCACTGAAGGGGAGCTCTGGTGAAAGCTTTCCCAGGGGGATCCCCAGGACCCCGTTCTCAAACCCTTCAACTCCAAAAACGACATCAGTATGGTGCAGGAAAATGGTGATCAGCTCCTGCCCGTGGAACTATTTTATATCAAAATTGCTTATTTATTATTTATCTATTTACTTTGAATCAAGACCACTTTGTATGAAAACTCTGATTTTTATAATCCAAGCATAACAGCATTTTCTCTACACTAATTATTTTTGACCCAGTTGTTTTTCATCTGTAAAACAGATTAAATCATCTAATTTCAAAAGTTGTTGGAAAGAGAAGATGAGAGTGAAAGTGCTATATTGCACTCAATATCAAAGGAATGCGGTGACCTTCAAGCTCTAGACCTATTTAGTCAATTCAATTACATACACGTGAAGTTGCACACATGCTTAAATCTGAGGGTGGGGATTATCTTTATCTTAATGTATCATTAAAAAGATCCTATGGCACTTATTTATCTGGGCACAACACAGTGCCATCTGCTCCCAGATATTCTTGGGAGGTTGCCTGAAGGCATTAACTGTCAGCCAAAGTAACAACCTTAAGTTTTGGGGTAAAGAAGCTATATTCTATTCATCAGAAAATAGCTCAAGTATCTTATTAACTAAAAAGCTGATTGTAAAGATTTTCATCATTACAAAAGAGAAATGTTGACTTTCCTTTCAATTGGCTTCAGTGCCTGATCCAATAGCTCTTCCAGACAGGATCTGGGTTTGATTTGAGATCCAGCTCCCAAAGAGGAACATTGAATCAAGTAACACTCTGTTCCTTTATATCTGGAAGCTTTCTGGGCAGACTGAGTGCTAATCAGCTTGCAATACAAGATGAACAATCCAGGGTGATCATTATTCCTTAGCTGATTCGGCACACTTTAAAACGATACAGCAGACGGTGCCAAGGGGCAGCTTGAGGAAAATTATTTGTGCGGTTCCTAATTGAATGTGTCAGCCATGAGTGATCACTGGTCTTGCTATTTAATGAACACACTAAAACGCAGGCCACTGATGCATGAGGCCAGCTTTCCCTGCCCCCACGAGTGGTGAGGGGGAAGACCATGGAAGGCTAGAGGCAAAACTGAGAAGTAGGCAAAATTGATTTTGCTGCCTTCTATTTCCACTGCATGCCAAGCTCTCCACTTAAACAGCACTCCTCACCCATCTGAATCAGCTTGGTGCCCACCAGTAAAAGCTTTGTTCTTTCTTCTTATCATAACCCCACAGTGAGACTGGAAGTCTGCCAATAGCCCATGAAGGACATCGTGTCTGCTTTCCTGGATGGCTTACTGGTGAGAAGCTCACCCTGTTGACTGGGCTTTTCCTCAGAAACTGCATGTATAACAAAATTTCCTTAAAATTCATCAGAAGAGCTAATCCATGTTTCATTCTTTCAATGGCTCCTTATCTAGCACTGTGCCAGGTACTGCAAGGTGTTAAGGATGCAAAGGTATTGAATAAATACAATGCTTTATGCCCTTCAGGAAAAGAAGGCACAAATGGTTTTAAAGTGTCAATTATAACATCAAATGCTAAGCTCAGTGAGAGAGGGTATTGTGAGAACAGAGAGATCCCTCACCCCACTTTGGGACTGCACTGATGATGCCCCAAAGGTTTCCTATAAATCAAGAAAAGAGCCAAAATTATAATCAAGTATATCACCGAGGAGAAAAAAATCTTAGACCTCACCTATCTTATAAAAACTATGACAGGGCCTCCCTGGTGGTGCAGTGGTTAAGCGCTGCGCTGCGGAGCTGTCGGCAGCGACACAAGTTTGACACCCAGATGGGGAGATTCCTACATGGCGCAGCAGACCTCTCCTGCCTTGCCCGCTGCTCCCCTCAGCAGTGTATTTCCATCCATCTGCCTGTTCTGCTCCCCACTCTGTCTCTGGTGAACCCTCTCGCCACCCCACACCTCTGGCCTGTACCCCAGCTTGTATACATAAATAAATAAATCTTAAAAAAACAAACAAAAAAAAAACTATGACAAAGAGTTGATAATGAGATTCTGTGCTGAGATTCTGTCTCTTGGCTTCCAGAAACTAGCTATGGTCTTACCCAAACCAAAATAGACAAAAATGAAGATACATGAAGTACAATATGTTTCTGGAATCCACTATTAGAGTGAAGTAGAAAAACCCTGGTTCCACACTCTCCACCCTGTTCCACCACTGCTATGCACAGTATCTTCCAGCTGGAGCCACAGACTTCAGCCTCATTCTGTTTCCTCTGTCTGAAATGCTCTGGTCCCCACTCACCTCCATCTCCAATTAATTCATCCTTGATTTCAGGGTTCAGAGAAGTTATCTGCTTTTCCAGAAAACATTCTGTACTTTTCCCATAAAAGAGAGATACCATTTTCTGTTCAATCCTCACTGCTTGGTTACTTGGTCACAGGTCACACTAGTGATCCAGTATTACATTTTACCCTTGTCTATTTAAGAAAACTTATCTACATCTTCCTCTTTGTACACAATGCTGGCAAATAGTGAATACTCATAACACATTTGTAGACTAGATGGATGGTGGGTGGGTGGATGGAATAATATTGTGCCCTTGTTTTCTTGTTGCCTTTAAAGAACCCTTGGTGCTCTATCGGCTATTCAACTTGAGGAGTAAATGGTGCTGTTTCTTATTCCATATTTCCAGCTAGTTGTAGTTCATGAAAATCTGGAGCATATTTTTCTATTAGAAGCGAGACACACAATTGGTCATGGAAATACATGCTTTACACACTCATTTAGGAGAGCTACAAGAGAAAATTAGAATCCAGTGATCTCTCGATTTGTATTCTGTGGCGTTAATAATCAGCCTGTGGCACTGGCTGACATGCTGCAGCCTAATAAACTCTACAGAGGGAGACCTGCTCGATTTCACTGAGTGATTCAAGTATGTCTATTAATTGCCTTGTAGACATATTCAAGAGGTTTTGTCTGAATCATGTCTACTTTCCTAACCTAATGTTTCATTGCCTTGGACACTGTCTTGGAAATCAAATTCCCAAAATGATAACTGCTTTCGATCATAAATCACTTTCTCTTCAGTGTTACTTTACTCTCAGACCACTCAGTCTGGTTATTAACCAACAAATAGCCACATCAGCCCTTGATTTGTGCTCTGAAAGATAGTGTTTAGGGGCAGGTCTTCATGACAGTGTGCTCCTGTTCAACTTTCCTAACCCCTCTACTGTGTCCCACTTTCAGATGTGAAGACAGAGGGAACAGAAACAACCATAGCTCCCTTTGTGCTCATTGAAATTTCTTTTCATACTGGATAAAATATTTTAGATAATTTTCACACCAGAATAGATAGGATGAAAATGAGGAACTAAATTATAAATGAAGAAGCAGGAGAAATGGATAGGATGGACACATTTGTTCACCATTCCTCATTTTTGCTTCCACCAGGGAGCCATGAGTAAGTGGAGCACTCCTGGACTCTCCTTCCCTCACTCAACCTCACCCAGAGTGACTCATCTGATTAGTGAGTTTAGGGGAAGAACTTTCTTGCAGAAAGTTGCTCTTTGACCTTTCCTTAGGGAAAGATGCAGGTGGGGGATCATTTCTGTGACTTGGGGCTACATCTAACTCTGGAACTTTCACATCTAAGCCACTGTCCCCCATATCTGCCTTATGATTAATAAGGGTGACTTTTTTAACCTCCATGTGGTTTGTCTTCCCCCCCACCCATTTTCCAAAAACTCAGATGGAGATTTATTGTTTGTGTTATTTATGTTGTAAAATCTCTGAGCAATGGCTGCTTTGAGGAAGTATGGCAATTAGGAGCATAGTTGCCCTTGGTTCATATCCTTCCTGGCTCTGCTATTAGGCCAATGAGAGAAGTGTGTCTTTGGGCACATCATGCAATTCCTCTGTAATGTAGTTGCCCTTCTACATAATGGGGAAAATGATAGTAGTGGCTACTGTGAGTATACTGTACCTGGTCTAGCCTAACACATGTGTCTGGAAACTATTTCTGCTATCATTGTCACACCATTTGTTTGATGGTATGCTTTGATTATCAACATAATATTGATTCTAAACATGGTGAACTGTTTAGTTTGAACAATTACTAAGTCATTGAATACTAGACCCAAAAGGGAATCTAAGAACTCTTAGTTCTAGATTGTTCCGATTTCAATAGGGTATGAGATGGAATTCATCCAAGATTGCACACAGCTGTTCTAAGGCTGGACATTCCCTCTGTCTGGACTCCTGATCCATTGATTTGCCCTCTGCCTTAGTTACCTCTCTTACTAATATGATTTCTGTTAACTGTAGTCCCCAATTCATTCTATTTGCCTACTTAATGCAGTTATTAATTCTAATCACTAACTACACTGTGCCAAAGTGGGTACAAAACCTGGTCCACACAAGGTTTTAAGCATTAGAGCAACACCAACAATAACAGATATTGCTCCCTGAACTTCACAATACAATTTTTCCTGTTAAGAAAAGCTGAGGTCTGACTTGCCTGGGATAATTCATGTAAGAGAAATCCTTAGAAAAACAGAGCTGTTGATTTACTAGCATCCTTGTACTGCTTTGTTCTTTACAAACCAGAACAGTTTTAAAGCCAGATATTTATTTTTTATTTTTTCTTCTAACCCCACTGCTTCCCTCCTAGGGAACTTACTTTTTGTTTGCAACATCCCAGGGAGTGCAAACTAAACATAGTATTGAAGCAAAATCCCTGCAAAGCTAATGGACTATTTTATGGAGAGTGAGGCAGGAAACCTTTTCAGGAGTGGTGTTGCAATTAATTGGATGTGGCCACACAAAGGCATGATTTCTGAAACAGGCAATTTACAATAGGGAATTTAGAAGGTCACATGTGGTAGCTTGAAAGGAGAAAATCATTACTTTCAATTATACATCAAACTGGAAGACAAATCAGACATTTTAATGTAGGTTTTCAACTGAGTGAAATTTGCCTGAATTTTCAAAAGGAAAACGTGGCACATTTTCCAACAGTCTGAATTACTAATTATCTATTAGATACTGTTGAGAATCTGATAGCTGTCATGTGGTAACCTTAGACTTCCCAATGTGGTCAAGTACACTAGCAACTAATTAAAGCCATAACAGCAAAAAGAGAACTGCCCTTTAAAATCTCCATATTTACATCAATATAAAATAATCCTTTTTAGTCATTTAGGATAAATGACACAACTATCATTTCCTCAGACTCTTTTTAGGAATATTCAATTATTCCATTAATGGTGACACCTGTGGCTATTTTTTTAGGCCCCCAGTAAAAGGATACTTTGTTTTCTCTTCCTACTTATATTCAGGAATTGCTCTTATATTTCATTGCTTATAGAAATTAAACAAATTGGCCACAAGGTTACCAAGACATAGAATTTACTAGATGCAGATTATGAAATTAATTTTTTAAAAAAATATCAACTTTCATCTATACCAAACTGTTTAAATTTACAAAGCAATTTTATTTTTTAAAAATGACCGACCTAGGAAGTCAACATACTATGAAGTAAAATTTGTAGACTATAGGATAACAAAGGTTCCAATTAATCATTTTATGAGAAACAGAATCAGCCAATAGCCTAATAAATAAGAGAATAAGACCTATGAGTTGGATTCAAATCCTAGTTCTGCCACTTACTAAATAGATGACTATCAGAGAAGTACTTCTCTGAGCTTAAGTTGCCCCCTTTGGGGATAGTGATATTGATTTTATAGGGTGCCAGGAGGTTTTAATTGTATAATGCATGTAAGATCTCAGGCTCAGTGCCTACAGAGTAGGTGGAAGGTACTCATTAACCATTATCATTAGTCTGACATTTCAAAACAAGAAGATAGGGAGCTAAAGTCTACGGTTTCTAAGGAAGCTCAGTTCCATTTTAGACTGTTAAGTTTGGACGTCAAGGAATGGAGTTGTAGACCTCATGCACGGTGTTGAGGTCAAGAGAGGCATTTTGGAGCTATAAATAGGCTAAATGGATGATCTATGAAGAGCAAGTACAGGCAAAAGACACCTGACATTTTATTCTATTCTTCCATTTCAGGAATTCTTACACCATCCTTATGAGAGTAATTTTAGAGCCATATATTTCAGCTGCATATTATATAACACCTGGAGCAAGGCAGCCCTAAATAAAAAATGGCACTGGGCCTCATTGTGATTATTATTTATAATTACTTTCTCATGGTATGTTTGTTTATCAGCTTTAATGGTGCTGTCTCTGCAGTGGTGATTGCCAACTATCCTGAATTGTATCCAAATAGAAATAATGCTGTCAAGTAATTTCATAGCTAGCCTGAATTTCCCTCACTCTACCCCAGGGATTATTTTAATCATAAGGTTTAGGGGAAAAGAGCAAGGTGATGATTATCCTACTTTGAAAGTTCCAACAGCCACCCAGAGGCTGCTGATATTCATCTTCCTGGCAGTCATATAGGTCAGTGCAAAATAGCTTCTGGGCAGGCAGACAAATTTACTGCCAGCAGCTGGAAGCTCTTTCTTTCCAAGAGCCAGGAACAAGCTTGACTCCAGGAAAGAATCAGGAGAATCTGCTCCCCTGCCCCTCTATATTCATTTTTAGTTGGAATGGGGGTGAAAAAGAAGTCTAGCACACTTTAAGGAGACACTAGGAATAGAAAGTGTCTTGGTAAAAAGAATCCACATGAGCGGATGTTAACATTATACAGATGTACACAACAGAATCTCTTTATGTAGTGAACCTCTCTTTAAAAATTGCTTATTTGACAGAATTGGTAAGGTTAGGAATGTCTGATGGCCAACCATCATTGGGGAAGAAAGATGAAACAGCTTTATAATCATAAAGTAAATTTTGAGAAAATACGATTTCATTTCACCCACAACTACAACTATCATATATGTTTTTAAGAAGGCAGTGAATTTGAGTTCCTGCAAAAAACAGAAAACTTGAGAGTAGGTGGTTATTTTGGAAGTGATGCCATGAAAATGACTGAAGTAAAAGGAAGACGAAGAGGAGAGAGGCAAAAAAGACAATATTAGGCTACATTATGGGGTCATTTGCAGTGAGTAAGGTGTTCCTAGTTCTATAATCTGAAAAAATTCAGAAAGTTTCCATAATTTCCTATCGGAAAAATGAGAGGCTAGAGGATTCATCTCCTGTTTGTGGCCCTCTATTAATTGGGGATTTTTTGGAGTTGGAGGTGATTCGTGGTCTTATACTTATTGGCTGTGCTTGCAAGATAGCCATAGTGAGTTGCTCTGTCAGAAAAACCTTGGAGCAGAATGCGGAGAGACAGGTGTGATGTGCCTTGAGGTGGGATGCCACCGTGTACAGATCTGCCTACTTCCACGGGGCTAACCATCAGAAGAGGCCAACAAGATGGGTCGGGTCCTCAGAGACACA
Organism: Scalopus aquaticus; assembly: GCA_004024925.1. Classification (NCBI taxonomy): domain Eukaryota; kingdom Metazoa; phylum Chordata; class Mammalia; order Eulipotyphla; family Talpidae; genus Scalopus; species Scalopus aquaticus. The sequence continues at coordinate 56,651 of PVIJ01005257.1, forward strand.
CATGTCCACTTAATAAGGAGAGATCGTTTCAGAATGATGATGTCAACTGCGTGAAGGGCTTCAAACAGTGCTCCATTGTATCTTTTAAAGATGTGCACCCATTCGATCCCCCAGGTGACATATAATATCCATTCCTGCTAGTTCCAAGTTTGAATGCTTTATCTGTTCTGATGTTGTTGTCCTTTTGGTTTTTAGACTTTGCTGAAATTTTCATTATATTTAAAATCTACTAGCAGAGCTATTAAAAAGGTTATAATTTCAAAAGAACAAGGACATATTTATTATTTTATATTGGTTTTCTAGTATGGCTTGCCTTTGGAGGATTTCTTTTAAAGAAAATAATTAAGAGATAGGACTCCATAAATATGAAAGAAAAGACATTATGACCAAAACATTCATAAACAAAATTAAAGGCAAACAATTAAAAAAGTGTTTGTAGAAAATATAAGCTTATTTATAGGAAGAAATGTGCCATAAGAATAAGGATAACCTATGCACTCCTACATTCATTACCAGCACTGTTTACAATAACCAATATGGAAATATCCAAGTGCCCAAGGACAGATAAGTGAATTAAGAAGATATGGTACACATACACAATGGAACACTACTCAGTCACAAGAAAAGATGAACTCTTGCCATTTGTAGCTACATGGGTGCAACCAGAGGAGATATGCTAAGGGAAATAAGTCAGCAGGAGAAAGACAACTAGCTCATGATTTTATTTATATGTGGAATATAGAAAAACAAAGCAAAGGGTCAGGGAAAGTTAAACCAATAACAAACCCTAGGGATATGTCTTTCAAATTAAGGCTACCAAAGGGGGAGCGGAGGAGGTGGGTTGAGAGTACAGTGTGGAGGAGGCCCCAATGGACCTTAGGAAAGACTGCAGATGCCTTGGTGGTGGGTATGACGCGGTGACATATATCTGACTAAAGAGGTGTCTGAATCACATACAGTGTTGTAAACCAATGTTACCACAATAAAAATTGGTTTTGAAAGGAAAATTTGTAAGATAAAATAATGCCTGGAATCTGATAAAATGCTTTCCTACTGGTTCTCAGGAGACCGTAATCCACATCCTGGTGTCCCACCAATAACTGACTTCATTCTGCACCAGTTCAGCCTATCTGTCCAATTGTCCAAAATGAAAATACGATTGATTACTGACCAGTCAATGACTATTTCCTTTATAGGCACTCCTGGTCTCCTCGGCACAGCCATGAATGGAGGTGAGGAAAACTTCACTCACTACAAAGGATTGACATTCCCAAGGGTAGGGTAGGTGGGAGGCCTCTCAGGCTTTCCAACTCTCCCCTTGGGGATGGGCTTCTGCAGGCCTACACGCCTGAGGGCAGCACCTGGGGGCGTGGCTTAGCGTAGTGTAGGGTAGTAAAGTGGTCATAGAGTAGTCATGGTGTGGTGTGCACATGCACAAAAGTAGACTCATAGAGCATGCAGCAGAATCAGCGGCAGCGAGACCCCAATACCCCAGATGCCCCCAGAGAGCTCTGAGAAGGTGAAGATTTCCCCAGGAGAGGTGGCGTGCTAGACTTCTGGGCCCCTGGCCAGCTTGTCTGCCTTGTATATGGTTGCATTGCTCCAAAAGACTATTAGAAGCCTGCCAAAGCCATTCAGGGCTCCAGGACTTGTCCTTTGCCTGTCTGCCCTATCATAGGGAACCTGCATTGGTGCCAGGCTGGCACAGTAGACTGGCCCTACTCCAAGCCTGTGACAAAGACTGGTAAAACTAGAAGAGTAAAAAGGTTGCTGCATATCAAGAAACTAATGTTTCTAGTAGTCATTATCTATCACACCACATAAATTAGACTTGTAATATTATAGCAGTATCATTAATCTTATTTACAAACTACTTACAAGTTAATGATTATTATTCTTATGTACAAAATACCTTAATATGTTCATTTCTTTACCAAAACAAAACAAAAGAATTAAGATATCCAGCACAAATGTTAGAAACTTATGTTAAAAAAAGTGGAAAACATTTGAAAAAGATACTCCAAAATATGGTAAAATACAATAAATTTTAAATCATCAATCAAAAAAACCCTATCATGTCAAATATTGCAGGGCTCAATGAAATGGATGTCTTAATTCCTGCTGTTGGCAGGTAAATTCATAGCACTATAGAAGTCAACTAGTCAATGTGAGTTTAAAAACTGGGAAATTCTATTTCCTAGGATTTATTCAGCCACATAGAGGTAAATGCAGTAAAGAGGGATCGATACAAATTCCCATTATCATAATAGCAAAAAGAAATATCAGAAAAAAAGAAAAACAGCAATAAGGGATTGGTGAAATAAGTGATTCCTCTGCTGTTTCTTAAAATCAATTTTCCAACGTATATATAAATATTTTAGAAAAGATTCATAACATATACATGAAAACAGAGTTGGTGACATATCATGTACTTAATTTTTAAAATATAGAACATACATATAGGGGAAATTGAATTATTCACCAAACTATTAATAGTAATCTTTGGGTAGTAACATTTCTTGTGAGTTGTCTTTCTACTTTTCTGTATTAGCATACTTTCAACAAAGTACATATGTATTTTTAAAATACTAATCAATGCTAATTTTTTAAAAAGTCTACTTCAGTGTTAAAATTAATTATGACTAAGTCTTGAGTGGGTGGCTCCAACTGCTTTTTCCCTTCCCCACCTCTTTTTTTTTAAAAAGATTTATTTATTTATACATACAAGTTGGGGTACAGGACAGAGGCGTGGGATAGCGAGAGGGCCCACCAGAGACAGAATGGGGAGCAGAATAGGCAGATCAGAAATACACTGCTGAGGGGAGCAGCGGGCGAGGCAGGAGAGGTCTGCCGCACCATGTGGGATTCTCCCCGGCTGGGCTTCGAACTCGCATCGCGCGCCCTGTCGCAGACAGCTCCACAGCGCAGCGTTCAACCGCCGCGCCACCGGGGAGGCCCCCCCACCTCTTTTTTTTAAAGAAAATTTTATCTTCAAGGGAATATATTAATAGTATATCAAAAATTTAAAGTTACTCTAAATCCATGTCTATTTTTCTTCAGATAAGTCCTTTTATTGGAAAATTCCAGAAAGTGGAGGTGTTAGGGGTAGAAATCCCACATCTTTTTTAGTTCTAGCCCCAGAATATACCGGACAATAGCTGAATTACCTATCCATTTAGAAAGAGTGAGTTAGTAAGAGAGAAAAGAGGAAGAAAGAAGTGCAGGCAAAGAAAAAGAAAAGTATGTAGGGAATTATGGAATATAGCTTGGATGTTTGACATTTGTTTTGTTTTTCATCTTGAGACCTAAAGCACAGAAAGACAATTAAAAGATGATTAAACCTTTTGATTTTCCAAATATGACACTTCCGTGTTTAAGAAAACATCAGGAATAGGAATCTGGAAGATAAGTATTCAAATTCACTCAAACCAGAAAGTAAAATGGAAAAACTGTATTTGAATAAAAAAAAAAAATCAGTAACAATGCTTCCTCCACATGCCCATGTCTTTTCCATGGGTATGTGCACTCTCCACTAATTACAAGTTTGACCAAAAAGGTAATCTGATCTATTTCAAAGTTTCTTTCTCCGTCATATCTCTACATTTCATATGGTACCTCTCAGTTTTTAAGGTGATGTACACACAGAAATTATACAAAGGTTAAAATTTAAAAGTATATGAGATGCTTTTACATAATCAAAAAGCAGAAGGTTGAAATTCTCAGATACCCTTTCTTTCTGGTGTTCTGTTATTGCCTTCACATGGCAACAGTGTTCCTTGGGAATCAAGAAAAAAAAGGAGAACTCTAAAGATGATGATTCACCACTTTGTGGGTGATTCATTTGTCATCCTGGTCTGGCACATTTTTTTACATGTCTTTGTTTTATCTCTCCTCATGAAAAGAGGCCAAGAAAAACAATCTTAACATAAATGAAAATAGACCAGAGGAAGCATTTGCTGAACATGGAGTACAAACACTGGATTGGGACAAAGGGAATCAAGTCAGAAAGCTCAAGAGCAGGCGAGCATGCAGATCAGCAAGTGAGGAAAAAGCAAATAAGGGAAAAAGACAGCAAGAGCAAGCAATGGTCGCTCAAGAGGCATGTGCACAAGGAGATGTGTCCAAAGAGAGGACTCGAAGTCCAGGTAGAACGGACGCAAACAGAATGCAAACTATATACAGATATTAGCATTCAGGGACTGAGATGCGAGGGGAGGTGACCCAGCCAGGAATCTGTCTACTCTGGGACTAAGATGGAAGATAAAGGAATCCAGTTTCTAGGAAATCAGGATCTCAGGAAGACCATGCAGAAGATCGACTTGAAACTGAGCAGGTGAACAAGTCTGTTTGGATTTATATATTCACTTCATCCAAGGAGCACTGGTCTCAAAGCAGGACTGGAACCAAAACAGTTATTTCAGCAGCCTTTAGTTTGCAGCTTGAGAAATACAGAAACAATGAGTCAAACATAATTAGCACGATGCTATGCATATTCTTTGTGGTTCTCTCTCTAACTTTCCTGATTTGATCACATTTTCTTTTACACATACTTGGAGACTTCCAAAGTCCTCTTGTAATAAAACACTCCCAACTATAAAGGAGATAATCAAAATTACAATGTTAACATAAATGTAACACATGTTATTATCTCTGGCTGTTTCTGTCATCAAACCCTGCGTAAGTCTAGCATTCCCTCTCCTGGGCTCCCTGTTAGCTACATTGTGATCATGGGCTGCCTTCTGGAACTGTAACGGAAAGTTATTTAATTGTTGTTTCTATGTCCGGAAAGGAAGAAAAAGCTAGAGGACAATTATTGAAGAGGTAAAGTATGCTCCAGAGCACAGCCTTCAGGCCTAAGGGGGGAAGTCAGAGAGAATCTGAAAATGAACAAATCCTGGGGCTTGTTCACAGGGGCTTGTGCCAGACAAGACACGGGTTTCCAGGTCTACATTCATTTAGTCTGATTTTGATTCCTAGGATGACAAGTATGCATCTGCCTTAAAAAGATTCAATTCCATAGAAATCACCTCTGTAAGCACAGCAGTCTACTCTGCTTGTCAAATGATGCAACTTAAAAAAAAATTCCTTGGAAGGAGAAGAAACCTTTTTAAGTTACCAGTTCAGCTCTCTGTTCTCTTTAAACTGTTGTACCCAGATTAAGAAGTATTCATCTGGAAAACTCCCATTAAGGATATACTGTAGCCTCCACATATGACAGACCTCATGTTTGACAAAACAAAACATTCTTATACATTTGACCTTAAGCTAGTCATTTTAGTTCCACTCTTCCTACTTTTCCTCTGGGAACAGAGAGAAGAGTTGATCATCTTTACATATATCAGTATTCCAGAGTTGAGTTTCCAGGATAGATGACTCTGTTGTCTCAGCCCTCCAACTCACACTGAACAAAGGGACAAATATCCTTTTCACTGATCAGAGTTCTTACATCAAATAATCCCCCTACTCTCAGCATACAAGCTGAATTGAACTCAATTCAATAATGCACTTTTGCCAAAATGTTTTGTTCTTTTGCATAAATTATCTCACATTTTAACCTTTCCCTACTTTCTCATTAACTTTAGTCCGACTACATACAAGTCTTGCTATTACATGACGATTTCTTCCTCAGTGAGGATCAAGACTCTCCAGATCTTGTTATTATATGACCTCAAGTTTCTTCCCACTGACCCAGAAATGAAGTCTAAAGAGAGTGGTGGACCCAGGCTTATGAGATCTGAAGCATATGTAGCTTAGGAGACCCTCTGAAATCTCTCAGAAGTTCCAACTTTCTCAGGAAAGAAGGATATCTTCCTAAGTGGTAATAGTGGAACACTCTGATTTGGGGATCATAAATCAACAGGAGGAAGTCTCAGAATGACAAAGCAAGACTTTCTGAGACTGGGCTTTGAACTTTTTACTTGGCCCTAGTCAAAAGCAACACAAACTAACATGATTGAGTCCTACTGTCTATAAAGTGCAATGTGAAGTGGCATATGTGCTTATTGTTACTATTAATAGCCACAGTATATGGTAGATATTCTAACTGTGCTCACTTTACTGCAGAGGAAATTGGGGCTGAGAGAATTCAGGAAGCCATGGATCAGAGTTTTTCTCTGTGGGAGAATAGCACAGTTTGAGGACTACCTCTTTGTAGAGGTCATAGTCTCTATGCTAAAATCATTGACTACATACTCCTGTTGGAACAATGGTGTTAATGAACCCCGCTATAACAAAACTGTTCAACCAGGACCTGCTTCTTATAGCCTTGTTGGTTATTTTCACACACAGACTTTCTCCCGCGTCTGAGATTAGCCCATCCGCAAACTCAAGGGTCTCCTTGAGTTCATCAATAAGGCCAAGCAAGAAGGTCTCTGTGGGCCTTGGTTTCCACCAGTCACTGAGTAAGGAGCCTCTGTCCCTTCATCTCTGCTTTCAGCCCTTGTGAACTGTGTTATTACAAAACTCAATTTAGAATTTCAATCTCAAAACCAGACCTACAGACCTTATTACAGCATTCACAGAATCAGCCATACAGCAAAGTGAGAAAAATGCTTTCAATTTTCACCCTCTTGTTTCCAATTGATTATACATTTGTGAAGAATTTAATGGTAAAGATGAAATCTTCTGAGTTTTGTCTTGGCTCAAAGGTTAATTGCTTTAAAAAATTTGCAGGGAAAAAAAAAACCTACTGTACTTTCCTTTAAAAGAAGAAAGGAAAGATCTGTTGGCTGAAATAAAATGAAGTGAATTATATCAGCTCTTTTCTCCCCCTCACTTATCATAAAGGGTCAACACTGTGATTGTCCCTTCACTGGTATAAGATGAACAGTCCCCAGAAGGTGGCCCCATCAGACACTTACTGAAAGCTTCTCAATTCCTTTGGTTAACAAGCAACTATTTTAAAATTCAAACCTCCTTTAGACACAGTTGTGTGTAAGTTAATATACATTAAAATTTAACTTCTGATAAAATTTGAAGAACTACGATTTCAAAACCCAGGAACTTGCTTTTATCAGCAATATTCCTTCCTAAAATTCTTCCAGAAAATTGAATGGCTTCTCTGTTCAGTTGCCAGTTTGTAAACTAAGTGGGAACTGAGGGAAAGAGGATTCACCATACTTCTACCTCACCTGCTTCTCAGAACTGGGGAGAGACTCTTGAGTCAGACTTGGGCAAGTCCCACTTTCTAGTCCTTTATCCTTGGGGCTGCCATATTGTTAATAACAGCTAGGTATACAAGGTGTGTGTTTGCTCTTCCATTTATTCACACTCTCATTCAGATACTGCTGACAAATAAACAGTCTCTGGTTCAGTCTCTATTTGCAAAGACTTGTACCTTTGCCCTAACCTCAAACCTGGCTTCCAGAAAAGTCACCACTGTGAAAACTCATTTATTTTATCTGTCATCATATGGGGGGTTTTGAGTCATTGACAAGGCAGGACCTCTCTATAAAGATGTGCCCCTTTGGATATGTGTCAACAGTGCTGAAATCCTCTGCTGATATTATTAATAATCAATTTGAGTTCTATAGCAGTAGTACTCAGAAAGTAGTCTAAGGGCCCTCTAACCTTTTCAGAAGGTCTCTGACATTAAAATCACTTTAAAAATAATACTAAGTTGTTATTTACCTTTCATGCTAATTCTCTCACAAGAATACAGTGGAGTTTTCCAGAGGTGGCATGGAGTGTGTGATATAGCAACAAACTGAATAAGGAAGCAGATATGAAAATGCAGTTATCTTCTATTTAGTCAGGTATTAAAGAGATTTTGCAGACATGCAAAAACACTTTTCTCACTTTTTTGTTTTTCAAAATGTAATCATTTTTCATTAAAAGTATGTACATATTTTGTTTATATGCAATGTATTTATTATTTTAATGAATTAGTAAATATTTAAATTTTTCAGTTTCAATTTTGATATAATAAATATCTATCAATATATCCCACATACAAAGAAGCTTTCTGGGATCCTTGATAATTTTGAAGGGTATAGATGGGTCCAAAAAATATGAAAATACTCTATAATCCTTATTACAAATATTACGTTATTCTTCAAAACAATCCTGGAAGGCAAATATTATCCTCATTTTATAGATAATGAACCATACCAGATTTAAATACTTTGCCCAGTCAAACCTTCAGACACCAAAACTCATTATTTCTTCTTATATTGTCTTTCTTGTTTCTCTTATTAAAACTAGTTATATTTTTGCCTTACTTGTAAGACTGAACATACAAACAGGTAATGGACAGAACACATATTAAAGCAGAACTTTGACCCACAACCTAGACCAAACTGCCCAGGAAAACCACTTCCTTATCTACAATAAACAACCCAGGGAGCCAGGCTGTAAGTCAGGTTTGCAAGAAGTCAGCTCTTTCCAGTGACAATACAGGAAGCCAAAGGATACCTTCGGTATATCCCCCAAAATCCAGGACTTGATTAATACCTGATACCTTCCCTAATTTTTGTTTCTACTTCCAACTTAGCACCAATCAGAGAAAGTAAAATATGTGCCCCTGAACCAATCACATACATGCCTCGTGTCTTCTTGCCCTTCAGCTTCCCCTGCAAACAGCCCCTACTCAGCACATACCTGAAGCCCCCCCCACTTTTTCCCTCAGAAAGCTTTCCTGCTCCTCCAATTACCTTTGATGCAAGTGATGGCTGACCTGCTTACTATATCAAGCTCAACATAAATAGAATTTGCTTCTCTAGTGGTTGATGTCCATTTATTTCCACATACTTTCTGTCCCATAAGTGGCTAGAAGATAAATTTAAAAATCCTAGTCTCATTTGCCGCCAGTGATAGTAATCACTCATAAATGTCTGGTCCTTTAAGACAAAACCATGTTGAGCACTGTTTGACTCACATATAGCTAACATCTGACTCTCTCACTGTTCTCTCCACGAAGGCCGGCCCAAGTGGGATTACACCACGTCGATTCCCTCACAGCACTGATTCCTCGACATTTAGGCTTCCCCAATGAAAAGAAGTACAAATGAGTAGATGGCAGAGAATTGCCATTTTCCCCAAAAAAGTTTAAAAAAAAAAAAAACCTTACAATACACCAGATTACCAAAAGAGTAGGAGTTAATATAACAAATAGTATTTTAATTTTAAATATTTCATAAAACTGAATAAACTTAGTATTAAAAAGAAAATGCACTGATTGGCTCTTCTTTGGGGGACACATCTGTTAGAGGCTGATATTGGCGCACAGTCCTCAGAGCAGGAGTGTGCTCAGCCTGGCAGAGCAGGACACTTCAGAACTACCACATTTGTGTGGCAAACAGGCTTTCCAGGCTCTAACTACACCACTGACCCACCAGCTTTTGTCGCAAGAGTTCTCAGACCATTTGTTTTCCCTTCTCAGAGAATATTATGAGCAGCTCAGAGAGGATTAGATAAACAACTGCTTTGTTTTGTTTTTCATGTAGATACTCATTCATTGTGAGTGAAAATTATTTATTTCCTAGTGCACCAGAAATTAATGACCATATATACATGTTCCAAGTATTATCCCATTCACAATATCTTAAGCCTTTGATAGAAGGATCCCATGAATCCCACTAAAACAGATCCTGGTGATATGACAGCAAAACATAATACAAGTTATGAAATTTACCATGTCATTCAAATTATCAGGGGAATGAATATATGAAGACAATAACAATATCTATCTATATTATAACCATATAATATCTATGACCCCAAATCTCTAAAATGTACGTTTGGGTACTGTCTTCTTATTTGATAATTATTTTATGTAGAAAATATTAATACCAAATTAGCTTTTTAAAAATCATTCTGGATATGTGTCTTTGCCATTCTGGATCTCAGTTCCCTCTTACTCTGTGCTCCAGGGCTGAGTAGTTTCCCTTAATTGTCCACATTGAGCTCCCTCATAGCCACCCATGTGGTTATTCTGAGAGCAGGTTGCAGATGAAGGGACCCTAAGCACAGGCAACTGGGCAGTTAGCAGGAGATAAAAAGAAAAGAGAGTTGCAAAAGTACCAAAACAGCTCAGCAAAACTAGGTCAGCAAAACAATTCAGCGAAGACCTCCTGTTTGTGGCAGTCTGTGACCCTTCCTGAGAGAAGGGACACTAAAGATGTGGGCAAAGTGGCAACTGCACAGTATAGCAGCTTAGCAGAGCCAGCTGCCCAACAATCAGTCTAAGAACCCCTAGACTTAGACTTGCAAGCAGCAACCCATGCAGGCCCCCTCCGCTTTGTGGGGAGCTGATTCTACACTAATAAAATCTCCTGAGCTTAACCCCTAGGGTCCAGGTCCTAAATCCTCTTGGGCGTGAGACCAAGAGCTCAGCAGAACAATAGACTAATGATGGTGTAACAGTTTCAGTCAATGAAAGGCACAGGTAGTAGTAGGTCAGGGGGCCAAAGCAAGAAGAAATCATCATTCCTTCCCTGGGGCCCTTTCTGCTGAGTGATTCAAGATCTGGCAAAGGCAGGGTTTTTCACAAAGACACAGGCTCTGATCTATAGACCCGCTCCTACTGCTAAGGCTACTGCTTTTTCCTGGTACCATTTCCTTCAGTCCAAGGAGCAGTGATGGCTTTGATGCAAGGTCTGCACCATCCCTTACTGCTTCCCTGAACCCTGCACACACCTCTGTATGAATTCTCCTGAATTACCCACTTTGTTTCTCCCCAAAACCCCATCTGATAGATACAAGTTCCTTTTAATTTTTTGTCTCTTTTGTACATTTCTCCTTCAGTTTATACACTACAGATTTGCTCATGTTTTATAGACCTGCTGAGATTGATTAAGATGCTTACAAAGATTGTAAACTTCTTTAGGGTGGACACCTTGCCTTCCATTTCTCAGTATGCAGCAGTGGCTTGAGCAAAGTGATTTGTATCAAATTGATGCTCACATTTGCTATTCTTTATTTCTTGCTGATTGAGTTGCCATAGCAGGAATGTTCAGGACTAGCAAAATTAATGTTACAAGGGCAAAAGCAAAAGGGAGGAAAAGGACATTATCAATATCTAGCTTGTGAGATGCTGTGATTTTTCCTGAAATCTGACTTGAAAATAAATGAATAACTAGAGCAATTAAATGCTTCCTTAGTATCCATATTTAAGCTGTGTTTATATAGTCAGAACAACAGGTCAGGTCAGTGTCATTTTAAATAATTCAATAGAAAAATAATAATGAACAACAATGAGCAATGTCCTAGTGACAGGACATAGCTCAAATCTTAGATCAGAAGCTGCATTTCACAAGGCAATATCCAGAGGAAATTATACCCGGTGTTTTAATAATGCCTTTCCATGGATACAATGATATATAATTGCTTTGTTCTAGGGCAGGAAATCAATTTTATGAACATTTAATAAACAAGTTACATAGGTTTGCATTCCCTGCACAGTTGATAACTCTATCTAAATACACACGGTGTTCTAAAATACCACGAAAAAAACACCTCAGCAACACAGCTCACTGCACCTGGACTTATTAAAATTTGCCAGTGGCTGGTGAGAGGAGTCCATGTGTCCAGAAGATGTTCCACCTTGTCAATATGCCTACATACATCATTCCCATATCAGGACACCAAAATCAAGTTCTTCATATAAAGGTTTACATATCTTAGAACTGGTCATTTATATCCCCCAAAGTCTACTAGCAGTTCCAGAAAATGTGGCCTTAGGTAGGTGAAATCAATATCAGCAAAATACAGGCGGGGAGGAGAGCACATACTATGAGTCAGATACTATGCTAAAAACTTTATAAATATAATTAATTTAATCTGTATAAAAAGACTATAAGCAAAATCTACAGATGAAAAACACCAAGGCACATAAAAATCATCTGCCCACAGCTACAACACCTGTATGTTTTAAAATTTGAAACTCAAACAGCCTAGCTTCAGAATCTATTTTTAATCATAAAATCATGATGTCATTTTATAGTTTTAGGCAAATTTAAATCTAACTAAGTCCAGAATAGACCTAAGGTCAAACTACCACCAATGTGTTCAGATTTAACATTTCAGTTAATAAATAGTTGAAGATAATACAGTAGCAACAGGAGGCTTCTGTAAGGTCAAACTAGACTTCCTAGCACTCATACACCAAAATATATTTATTAAAAAATAGATTCTCTTGCTCTCACTCTGAGTTACTTTGCTGTCAATTCAGCTAACGATAATGTACTTGATTTACAATATAACAATATAATGGAAGTTAAAAACTAGAATGGAGGATGAAAGCAGCATTTAGAAACATGTTGTGGGGTGGATAATGAAGAAAAAAATACACACACACACACACACACACACACACACAAACACACATCTAACTCAGAAGAAAATTTCATCCAGTGATGACTGAGAAAGCAGTCAACCTCAAGGAATCTAGACTGTTAATCCTATGAAACTAAAAAGAGTTGGTTTATCTTTCATGTTCTTAGTGTTTGTCCAACTAAGATAAAAGTAAATGTTCAACAGATATGCTAAACAGATTTTTCCTGAAAATAGTAATCTCTTTAAAGTTTTGGCTATTTAAATACTTAAATTTACTAGAACTCCACTGATGCAGAATATCCATTCTCTGCTAACAAAGGTGATATTCCCATTTTTAGAAGGTTTGAGAGCTGCACTGTTGCACTAGAAATCCCTACAAGAAGTAGGATGGCTGGAGGATCACAAAAGATATCAACCTGGATAAAATAAATAATCATGATACATTTCTGGCAGAAAAAATTCTCCATTAGTTGTGGCTATTTCTTGATACTTTTTTTATATGAGAGAGTCGCAAAGATCAAAGATACTCTAAAAGCAATGAGAGCAACAAGCTAGATGGCCAGGTGGAAATTACACTGGTCAACAAAGTTTTACAAAAGTCATGTTACTGAAATAAAATTAGTCATTTCCTATCAATTTGTATGTGTTCAACACAATTATGGCAGTCCAATTCTAATTTTGCTCTAGTTTTTCTTATAATCTGCAATAAATTGATTTTTACATCATGAAATGCATGCCAATAGTAATAGGCCTACAGTTACTACCTGTAAAAAATCAAGTCATAGACTACTTCTTAGATTTCTTCGCTTGTCTCTTGTACAGCTGTTCAGGAATAGAATAGATGGAAGACGGTTTCCATTGTGCAAAAGCACAGCCTTGAGACTTAGTTTTGAAGAGTCTAGAAATAGTCTCCATTCTTGTGGGTCATGAGTGATTTCTGAGGCATTCATGAGGCCCTCAATACCAGAACAGAATACCAGAGTACTTTCCTTTCTGAAGAAAGGCTCCAACTGCTGGTGGCACTTTCAATAAAAAGGAATTGTGACATCTTCTTCTAGAAGATTCCATTGTTAAGTCTTTATCCTAGCAATTCTGCCTTGTTCTTAGATAAGTCCAAATCACGAACCAGGTCATTTAGTTCTTCCTGTGTTAGTCTGTGTGGGGTTGATGATGCACCACAGTGAAAATCTGGATCACTGCTTGCTGATGGAACAGGAGAAGAACAGGTCGGCTCACCCTTGTCCTCATCAGATGAATGAAGAGAATATTCTGGGCCTCCCTGGTGGCGCAGCGGTTAAGCGCTGTGCTGTGGAGCTGTCGGCAGCAGCGACGCGAGTTCGACGCCCGGCCAGGGAGAATCCCACATGGTGCGGCAGACCTCTCCTGCCTTGCCCGCTGCTCCCCTCAGCTGTGTATTTCTGATCTGCCTGTTCTGCTCCCCACTCTGTCTCTGGTGAACCCTCTCGCTGCCCCACGCCTCTGGCCTGTACCTCAGCTTGTATGTATAAATAAAAAATAAATCTTTAAAAAAAAAAGAATATTCTGCTGGAGGTTCTGGAATAGGAAGTCCCTCACCATGTGGAACTGGTCTCAATGCAGATGAAATGTTTGGGGAGACTCTTCTCAACTTCTTTTGCTTCATTATTCTGCCAGAAAGAGGAGGAACCAAGCAGAAGTAACAGTCTTTTGTGTGGTTGCTTGGCTCTCTCCACACCATGGGGACTGCAAACCACATTGATGGTCTTTTGCCATTTAACCACTGTGAAAGCTGTGTTGTACACATAGCACAGCATATATGTGGGGCCCAAGGCTTGTCTTGGTCACCAACCTTGCATCCGAAGTAAAGATAATAAGCCTTCTTCACTTGAGAAGTGATCCTTTTCTACTGGTTGGCAAATGTCACTTCCCCACAAATAGAGCAGAAATTGTCAATGCTATTAACGCACTTTTGAGGCATTACTGGTCTGTATTGTGCCTGAATGGATAAAATAATAACAGTTCTATGGAACAGTAGCTTAAACTGTCTCACACAAAGTCTGAAATATTTTCAATGCTCAACCTTTCCGACAGGGCTTTATCTAGTGTGCTGCTGACATCAGCTTACCTCAGCAGGCGCCTTGCAGTAGTATTGCATTGCATCAGAAAATGATGCAGTCAACTCTGGATGATGTGTGCATGATGATATTATGCAATGCAATGCAATATTACTTCATTCTAGGCTGATTTAGGATGTTAATGCAATCCTATTGGATAAATTTACACAGTGAAACATATAAAACGAGAGCTAATACAAAATTTTCAGGGTTATGTTCGTATTCAGCATACCAACATACTACAGATTAGGGCCTTTTAAGTCAGTAATGATCTCACTGTTGACCAGTGTTATTTAACTTCTCTGAGTCTTAAAAAGAGCTATCTTAACAGTTAAGATCATTGTAAACTTTAAAAATAAAATGTGCTCCGTGGCTGGTCCAGAGCAATTACTCAAAAGTGGCACTTAAAGAGAAAGGTGTAGCAGAATGGGTTAAGAAAACGGCTTGAAAGTGAGGTCGCTCACACCCAGACCTGCTAACAACTTGTTAGCTATGTGACCTTGGGCAAATTATTTACTCTTTGTCTCAGTCCTCTTCGTCTGTAAACTGAAGACACGAACATCATCTATTCCATAGGGTTTTTGTGAAGATTAGATGACATAATGCCCATAAACAGCTTCCTATACTTTAGGAATCACTGAATGTCACCTTTAGTTTTGTTTTAGGTGAGGCCATTCCTGTCAGTTTTAAGATCAGTAACTGATGCTTAAGAAAGTCTTAAGTCATTTCCCAGGGATCCAGTATCCTCCTCCAATGCCCCTTCCTTTTCTATCCCACTGTCTCCACACACCCTGCCTGCATTCCTATTTTGCAAGAGTCATATCTTCTTCTTATCAATTCCATGTATCTTTCAGTCCCTATGGCCATGCAGGTAAAATTTCCACAAAAGCAGAGGTGAATTACCACGAAGCTGATTCATGAGTAAGCTTTAGGTTCTTTCTGAGAATTCTAAGGTTCTCCAGCACATAGTCATTCCCTTTTTGTTACTTCTACCAAAGTATCTTTTGTATCTTCTTTCTTTAAAAGATTGCCAAACTACAACAGCTTCAGAACCCCATAATCTAAAATCACCCCTGCTGGAATGGAGGAAAAATTGGGAGGAAATGTTGATTGATTAAATGATTGAATAACTTCTTTTCACTTCTCAGTCCTCAGCTCAAATAGAGCTGCCCCCAAGAAATCTCAGAGCCCCCATGACTGGGTTAGGTATCCTTCCTATGCACCTGTGCTCATGCCTCCTGGAAGTTTATTGCAGCAAAGGAAGACTCTGCTCTGCCTTTCCATTGCATGGTTGACTCTTACATCCTTCACCAGTGTATCCCCAGCACCTAATACAGTGCCTGTTACATAACATCATTCAATAAATATTTGATTGGATCAAGTTACTTGACTGAATACAAAAGTCTGAAGGTTAGTATACCATTTTAGAAAAGATAAAAACTGATTCGAGAGCCAATTTGTGCCTATTGAGCTATTTATCAGTATTTATGACATAAATATTCCAAGAAGTTAGGGCTTGAGGTCACACAGCTAGAAAGATCAGGGTCATCATTTGAACCTCAAGTCATTGGCTCCAAAGTTCCCCTTGAGCTTCCAGGCCACTTTGTCCACTGGTGGCATGCACTTACTGATCCACAGGGTGATCCTTCTTTCCATCCTTGTTTTCTTGTCTTCCTTCACAGCTGGTAAGCTCCATTAGGCCAGGAACAGTCTTTACCAGTTTTGCCAATGCTGAGAAGAGTGGTTTAAATGCCCTGGGATGCAGGAGTTGTGACTTTGGGTTGTTTGACAGAGTGAATGTTTTCTTGCATCTGAACATTTTGTAGCAATATCAGCTTCCACTCAAAAGTGAAACTAAATCTTGCCTTTCTCAGCCTCTCAGGAAAAGTTAGAAGAAATGTGATGGGGGCTGGGGGGGGAACATACAAATGACAACACCAGGAATGGTGTTGGCAGCTGTCACCAGCTCCAATGGTTCTCTTAAGGAACTTACCCAGAGAAAAAAACCTTGGCACCTTATAAATAGACTAATGCGTTTAACACCTTCCTGAAATAAGTGCCAGAGTAAATAGGCTAAATGAGTTCCATGCAAAGATTATAGGCAGAACTACTTTCCAGTAGGTATTCATTCCATTTTACTTCAAACCTCCCCTTTATATACTCTTTAAAGACACACTCCCCAACAGTAGATAAAAGGCACTTCAGAAACAAGCAAGAGGTAGTTGAGTAATTTCCAGTCCCTCCAACTGTGCTTATCTCTATGTTTTAAACACAAAACAGATAATGCACAACCTGCTCAAGATGGTGACTAATAATTTTCAGGCAAAACAACTGATTATTTTTGGTAACTAGAAATACTTTCTTGGAATAGGTACTAGGGGAATATGGAAAAATAATGAGCAATTATATAGTGTCAAAAAATTATGAAAATATAGGGATTACAATATGCAGGAGTTCAGGATGGATCCCCTGATGATCGCTGACCATTCACTTGGCCTCCCTGGACCTCATTTACACCTTCTGCTCAAGTGCCTGGACTTTGGATTGAATGTCCTGGTTAGAATCCTGCTTCTGACAAAACCTAACTGTGATCTTGGGCAAATCACTTTGTCCTTCTGATTCCTTTGTCTTTCTGATTCTTTGTTTCCTCATATATAAATGTGGCTAATGATACCACCTTCTTTCATGGGATAGTTGCAAAAAATAAATTTTTAAATGCAAATAAAAATAAAGTGTTTACTTTATGGGTCAGTTACTGAATTCTATAAATGTTGCTACTATCAGCAAAATTATCAAATGAGTAGATGGGTCAGAAAATCTGTAAGATAGTCTCCTGAGCTGATGTTCTAGGTCTCCAAGTCCTGAGAAATGCACAGAGCTTGTGATAGAATGGTGGATATCACCAGCATTCTTGTCAGGGTGGAATTAGGGACAGATGCTGTCCCTGGGGCTCTGTGAACCTGCTTTCTGTCTTTTATTCTCTGTATTCTGCTGCTTTGACATTTAGGGACCTGTAGACCATGGAGGGATGATTCCTCCCAGAGTTAGTCAACCTCTAGAGATCATAAACAACTCAATGGTGCTCAGTTTTGAAAGGCAAACCGAACAGTCCAGATCTCATAAAAATTAGAATAAGATAGACGCTTACACAAATCCTAAAGGACATAGCAATGCCCTATGACTACTGGTCCCCTGTCCATTTTAAGCTATCTTCTCTAAACTATAGATTTTTCAAGCTAAGGCTTCCATTATTTAGAGTCAACCTTGAATTTTGCACTTGAACAATGTAGACTCAACTGAAAAAGGAAATCTATCTACATCTTCAGAGAAACCACACATCAAGTCTGGCTATCTACATAGTCTTTATTTCAACTATTTTCGGCACTCTTTAGTTTGCAGATTGCTGTAAACCCCAACGTTATTGTACAATCTATATACTGAAAATTAATTACACATGATATTCTTAGTAATGGGCACTATGTTATTTTTCAATCTTTTTTGGGGGGTGGGAGGGAGGGAAATCTACAAAGCCTTTCCCAAGCTAAGTTTTAAATTAGAAACAAAACATTCTAGACCCCAGCTGTGAAATCTTTTTCTATAATTACAGTGAAAAAAAAACCATTAATTTATCTTTAATATATTTGTAATATCATTAAACAGACACACAAAAATAAAAGAACCAGCCCAAATACTTGGAATCTCAAAGATTTTTTAGAATTTTGACTTGAAGATCATAAAATTGATAATAAAATGAAAGTGCAATAAAAAATGTAAATATAGTAAAGGATAGAGGAACTTATAAATATGCTAATGAACTACAAAACTTTCAAGTAAATACAAACCATCAATATTTCTCTAAACAAGTTATTCCAGGGCAGTAATGAAATAAACTTTCACAGAGAGGAGTCACATAACATGTCCAGGGAGAAATATCAATGTTTATAATAGCCATTTAAGCGCTTAATTTGAATGTGGACTATGGAAAATCCTGTAATTCAGTTTGTGGACTAAGAAAACCCCTCCACTTACGCAAGTGTGTGCATCAATAGAAAAGTCATCCTGCAGAAAAACACATTTCCTCTCCTAGTATCCTAGAAATAAGACTTGAAATCTGGCCTCAAGGGTGATGTTCCTGTGCCCAGTGGATTCCATTGACAAACAGGTCTGAGATTTATCACGACTATCACAACGCAGCACTTACTTGAGACTGATCTTGGTGTAACAGCAAACACTGGCCCAGCAGGCAAGGAGACCTATATCTTTGACTTGACTCTGTCACTAACTTTCAAGTAAGGTCAAACACTAAACTTTCCATCTCTTCATTTCCTGACCTGGAAACAGGTCTTCTTGTGGACAGTTTAAAATTAATAGAGTGATTAGAATCATATCAACACTTGCAGACTATCATGGTAAAGGTAATAATATATTGTATTAATTCATGATGGTTTACATTAATCTGAAACCATTTTGCGTCTCTTTCTTTGAAATACATAAAAGGCCATGATGCTGTCTTTCTCCATATTCCTGCTGCAGAACTTCCAAAACACTTAGAACTTCCTGAGGCATATGGGGTGAGGAAAACCTTTTTTGTTATTCATAACAAACCCTTTCAAATACACCAGGGTTTACAGTAATAAGGTAACTCTTGGTGGGGACCTACCTAGCTTCAGGATGCGGACTGGTTGCTAGAAGAACAAATTGTTCTATCAGAGGTTGGAACTTTCAGCCCCATAGGAAGAAAAAAGGCACCTGGTGGTGATTCAATTAATCACCAACATCCAATAATTTAATTAATCATGACAATTTAAGGGGAATCTTGTAAAAATACTAAATAACAAGCTTCAAAGTTTTTCCAGGTTGATGAACACATCAAAGTGCCGGGAGGGTAGAGAACACAGAAGATATGGAAGTTGCACCTGCCAGCCCCAATATGCATCTCAGAATGCTACTAAGAATGTTAAAATATTTAAAGGTCATACAGTTTACTGGATTCAAGTATTATTATATTTTCATATAAAACCCTTTTTTTTAAGTTTAAACATTGCACTTTGGGATTTGTCTTTCAACTTTCCATATTTGAGGCAGTATGCTTATCTTGGTGTTATAGATCCACCATGTCCCAGAACCAAATGATAGCAGATATGGTAATTGTCTCAGAAGAAGGTAGAAAACACATCTTGGGAAAGGCATGCTTATTGCTCAAATTAGTTTCAGTGGCAGCGGTGCATATGAATAGGAAAAGGGAAACAAACCTAATTATAGAAATTATCAACCACTCTATCCATAGATTATATATGCAATATATTTAAGAAAATCTAAATAGCTGAATATATATATATATATATATATATATATATATATATATATATATATATATATATATATATATATATATATATATATATATATATATATATATAAATCTAAATAACTATATACGCATGTAATTCTCTGTTGGTGTAACCAATTTTTTTGGTTACTTCATTTATTATATTACCTTGAACATATTCCCCACATTTTTTTACTGTTTCTCACCATTATGCTCTCAAATTTATCAAGATAATTTAGCTAAGAAACCTGTGATCTTCTTTACACACAGGGAGAGGCAGAAAGTTATTGGGGAAACTTTGGCTCAGGGAAAATCTTATTAAAATAAATATTTCATTTCCATTTGTTTTTTTGTTTGACTGTGTGGATAAACATAACCTTTGGAACTGAGAGCACAAAGTCTGAAGTATAAATAGACCATGTTAAAAGTTATGTCTGGGGCTTTACAAAGGAACTAAACCTAAGCTTTCTCTATATTTGATTGTTTACCTTCTTCTTTAAAATGCCTAGGGCAGGCTGCTTTCTGCAACCAAAATGTCTGGATCCACTTTGCCTATTTTGCATATTATAAGGATGGCACAGAGGATTCGGAGACTTGCTTAAGGTCACAGAGATCATAAAAGGCAGAGCCAGACTTCTGGTTGAGTGTTCCACCACTAAAACAATGGTGTTGTTATTGTTATAGCTAGTTTGTTGTAGCTAGTTGATACGAAGCTACTTAGATTTTCTTTCTCCTAATGACTCCTAAATAACATCACTGGATAGCTCATATGTCAGTCTCCATAACTTAAAGATGCCTCACTCTATTGTCTTTGAAACAGAACTTTCTACAGCAATGAGCCTAAAAATGGAAGTTTCTGAATCCCAGGGAGATGGAAGAAGGCAGAAAGCTTTTCCCTTGCACACTTACATATTTAGTGCCCTGGAATGAAGAACACTGTCAGTTCAAAATCAATCACTTACCCAAATCTGAAGCTTGATTCTCTTTTCATTTTTGAATACAGTTTTTACTTTGAAATCGATCCCAACTGTGCTGACGAATGCAGATGTAAAGGAGTCATCTGCATAACGGAACAGAAAAGATGTTTTCCCCACACTGCTATTGCCAATGATGAGCAATTTGAACATGTAGTCAAAGTTCTGATCAGATGAGTCTTTTTGGCCAAACCTGGCATCTTGGGTCGAGGCCATCTGTGGTAAAAAAAACAAGAGGTGTGGATCAGTCGGCTAGTTGATATGAAGCTAGCAGCACACTCATTATTGGATTTGCCAGAAACAGATGTCAAAGCAGTCAAGAGGCAAGTGAAGTGTGCTCCCCATTTTCCTCTGATACTGGTATCCATGGCAATAATTCCCTGCTGGAAGACAGAAGAGCAAATCTTACAGCTCTTTCCAGCTGTGTTGGTGTTTGTCATTGTTCAGCATTCAGAACCAATCAAAGACACCAAAGGAGACTTCTATAAGGGTAACATGAAAAGTAGAGATATGAAAACTGTCAGGGCATGCTGGCTCTGAAACTTTATAATCCCAATGATGGAGACACCAAAGAGACAGAACAGCAGGATGTTTCTTACTGAACTATTTGAATTATTAGAAGCTCTCATTTCCTAGAGAAGCACACCCAAAGCATATCTCTATTTTATCTATTAATATCACATTAAATCAACACCCTAAAATAAAAGGCAGTCTTTCTCAAATTAAAAATAATGATGATGGCAAATACATGATTCAAAAACATGCCAAGAACTGCTAATTAATTAACTCTCTCAACAACTCTATGAGGTGGATGCCTTTATTATTTCCACATTAATGTAAGAACACTGAGGCTCAGAGGTATTTAACAAGTTGTTCCGGTTCATGCAGGTACTAAGTAGTAAGTAGAAGGCAGGATTCCAGTCAGGCAGTATGTGCCAGGGCTCAAGTTCTTAACCTCCACCTATTTCCTAATAGTGACTAGGGAAATATGTACATGTGATCAAAAAGGCAATGAGGGAAATATTCACTGTGAGATAAATAAAGAACCTACTTGGGTCCACCTCTTACTAGCTGTGGTTTTGTTACTTTAAATTGGTGTTCCTCAGCTTTTTTCTCTTAAATGAAATGGAAAAATTTTACCATGTAATGTGGAATGCCTATGAAACTAATAGATGATATGACTGGAAAGCAGATATCTGGCAGGTATCTGGCACTGAAAAGAGAATTATCTCTGCTATTAATTATAAATGCTTTAAATGGATGTTGCTTTTTTCTCATCTTCTTTGATGATCATCTTAACATCTATCAAAAATAATGTTACATTACTTCATCTAAATACCCTTAGACTCAATGAAGAAAAGAGGTGTTTAGAATGGTGAATTATCCTGATTAGTGTAATTTACATATCACCTTTTCTGATACTATGAATTCTTGACCAGTTGCTGTGCTCTTCTATATGGTGGCCACTAGTCACATATGCTTACCTTTACTAAAATTAGTTAATTAAAATTTCAGTTTCTTAGTTGCATTAGCTACATTTAAAGTGTACAATATTATATGTGGCCACTGGCTTCTGTTTTAAACATCACAGGGACAGATCATTGTGATAATTGCAAAAAATTCCATTGTATAGTACTAGGTCAGACAGTCTTTTTTGGTTTTCCATAATATGAGTAACATCTTTCTCATAGTAGAGGTGGCAAAGAAAGAAGTCCCAGAGATGGTGGAATTCTGGAAACAGTCTACAATGTTCAGCCTCCACTAACACAGCATCGATTCTTAAAGTCAGAGGTGTGTGTGTGTGTGTGTGTGTGTGTGTGTGTGTGTGTGCGCGCGCGCGCACATGCGCGTGGGTGGAGGTGTGTGTGCAGTGAGGGCACCACTTGTATTTATTGATGATTAAAGGGAAAGGGCCAGGGGAGATGGTGAGACAACATATTCCTTTTCTGCAAATACTTGTTGCCAGTATGAGAATGTAATGATACATAAGAATAAGAACAAAATGAAAATCTGCATATATTATGAAATGTAGGGGAAGCAAAAAGTCTTACTGCATTTCATAATTTCTTATTAAATATAAGCTTAAGCATTTTTTTAACTGCTTATAATTACAGTAAAGTCTTTAGTAATTATGACAACTTAAAACAAGTGTTTGTCAGTAGGCAAAAGTGGACCACTAAAACAAGCTGATAACATTCCTTTCTAGCCCCGCAGTCCTCATACTAAGTTGTAAACCTCCCCCAATGCAAGCAGACAGTCAAGGACAAAAAGAGAATTATAGTTCTTGGTGATCATTTTTGAACAATGATTTTTGCTTTCATGACTTCTGATACCCTAGTAAGTCAAGTTAACTGTTTTGGTTTGTATTCACATTCCTAGAGGCATAGTCTTTTCACCAATTAATACTCCTCTCTTCTGCAGTTCAACCAGACACAAATGGTCTTTTTTAAGATCGTTCTGACCATCTTTTATATGACCAGCCTATATTCTAGGTACTGGGTTAAGAATGTTTAGCTAAGCCACAGTCAGAAAATAGTCACTTTATGATTCCTAGAGCTGCTAATTTACTTAGGCTGAGAGATGACCACATATGGCAACCAATTACCCTAAGGTGGTATACAACTGAGTCCTATATATTTCCAGGTTGCTTCAAAAGAAAATGGTCTACAAACCACTGCTACCAATCCCGGGTCCTATTCCAAAATTAGAAATTATTCCAAAATCTGAAAAAATGTAAATGTCATCAATATACAGACTTTTAAAATATAACTATAGAAATCTTCGTGGAAAAAGCCATACTGGGGCTTTCTCCAGTATGAAAACTTGAAGATGTTCAATTTCAAGGGTCTTGAAAATGTAATGGGAGCACAAAGGGGTCTAGGATAAGGGAAGACAAAGGTGAAGGATATGTATATCCAGTCTCTAACAAATAATTAGAAAAGTTCACTAACATATTATTCTTGAAAATACATTTTTATACTATTTCTTCATTTATATCACTAATAAGAGTCACAGAGAATGAAAAAGATGTACATTGGGAATACACATATGCTTTATTAAATTCCATAATAATGAAACAAATCCTAGCTCAGAAGATGAAGAGATAGTCCTAACCTGGCAGTAATCTAAAATGCAGCAACTTGACAACATCTGGATGTGAAAGGGAATTATAAAGAGTTGCTATCTGAATTTTTTGACTCCTCTAATTACTAAGCCATATGAGCAAGTACAAAAGAATATAGATGAAATTTGAAAACATGAGTAGACATGAAGTGATTTTTTGTTTCTCATCAGATTTTTTTTTGCTTCCAGAGAGCAAATCAGATGTCATAAAAGGTATCTAAAAGATAACTCTTTAAATTGCTTTAATCTTGAATTAATTTTCCAAAAATAATTCATAGGTTTGGAAAGAAGCTTCAAGATACTGCAAATTCCTACTCATCCCAAGAGTCCCTTTTACTGGCATGCCAGCATCACAGGTTAGGATTTCAGCCTAGTAACCTTCACATTAAGTGACAGAAAGCTCACCAGGCTGTAAAACAACCTATTTCATTGCTGAGCAACTAAAATTGCTACAAAATTCTGTCTTAAATTTCAGTTAAAATTAAAATCTACCTCCCTGAAGTTTCTGCCCATGTGTATTAGATTCCGTCTTAGGACTCGAGAGTTCATCTGTCCATCTCTCTCCCAACTGAGAGAACATCAGGTATCTGAAGGAACCCTTTGGGCTCTGAAAGCTTTCTTGGATGACCCCCAACTGCTTTATCTCCTTTCCATGGGAGGCACGCCAAAAAATTTTTTTCCACATCTTGCTAGGCTAAAATTGACATCTTTCGAGATGTCAAAGTCCCACGCATGCCTTCCACAATTGACCACGATATTACAGATATTTATCTAGTCAGTGCAGAGTGAAAGGAAGCTACTCTATCCTATCATATTTAACTTAGAAGTAAGTCTCCTCAAATTCTTAGCACAAAATTTCACATTAACTGTTAGTAACATGGATCTATTTTATCCCCATACTACACTTAGGCAATTTATATTTTTAATGAAAGTATCAACCTTTATATGCATCCTACTAAATTTCCTTTTGTTTTTATTAAAATTTTAATTTTGGTCTGATCATTTTATGTCCTTTCATCAAAAAATATTAGTTATCCCTTACAGAGTTGTGTCATTCCTAAGTTTGATCAGTAAGCATTCACTACATTTATCTAAAACTTTGATAAAAATGCTAGTCAGTTTATGGCACATAAGAATAAATTTCCCATTCTGTTTAGTGTATAAATCTATGGATAAGACTGCTACATAAATTATTAAAGATTTTGGGAAGTTTGAAACAAATTCTCACTCTTGGTAGTAGGTCTCTTTGAAATCCACTGTGTGGTCCCTCTGGGCTGCCTTGTTCAAAAGCAGGTGGACAGAGCAGGGACTTAATGGATGTGGGGTGTGTGTGTGTGTGTGTGTGTGTGTGTGTGTGTTTAATTTCAAGCCTAGCTTTCCCAGAAGTCTGAGTGACAGGGACCAAGCAGCTTCTCTCAAACCAACACCTGCAGTCATAGCTTACTTCAGCATTTTTGACATTTAGTTTTCAAAATAAGTAAAGAAATGAATTATTTTCAGGGATTCACTAGGGAACCCACTTAAGAATTTCAAGTGTACTAAGCCATTTTGTGGATCTGATGAGAAAAACAAACAGACGACATCTTAGATTTACAGCGTTCCCGTTAGGACTACTGACAGCAACTTGAGAGTCAGTGAGAAGAAGAATGAGGGGAAGTTACCAGGAAAGAAAACGCAATTCTTCTTTAAAATCGGAAGGGTGAAAGGAAGGATGGGACAGAAGCTTGGCAGTGTAGAAACACAAAAAGTAATTTCAAATCTCAATCACTAGTACCTAAGAGAAGACAGGAAAACAATAAAAATAATTATTCCTGAGAGTTCCAAATAAAAGACTCTAAAATTGGAAAACCAAGAAGAAAATATTAAAAGTTAGGATTTCTGCATGGCATCTGGCCCTCAAGTGGCTGCTCCAGGTGAAGGTTCTCATTGCGCACAGGCCTTGCCTCCCTGTTCCTCTGCAAAGAGATCGCTATCACGATGCTTTTTGCAATCACTGAGCAGCAGACACCAGCAAGCAGAGTGCACAGGTTGCTGGGAAGGGGACCACAGTAGCTGCCAGACCTCTCTGGCACCCATGATTCAATCCTGCCAGCGACAATGAAGCAGGGCCCTGGTCCCAGAAACTTCTGCACATCCTCACCAATGACAAGCTGGAGGTTTTTATTAGTGCAGACCTGGAACCCTGATGAGCACCGAGCAATTAGTATTTACAAACAACAGTCTGGAAAGAGGTCAAAAAAAAAAAAAACATTCTCCTTTTCTAGCAGTTTCAATATGTACATGCAGAGCATCTGGGACAAAGAGCATTCTGCATTCTTGGTGTCATATTAGTGTGGGTAAAGAGTACATGCTCCTTAGCCAGGCTCCCTGGGAAGGAATGCCAGGTCTGCTACTTGCTACTTGTATAAGCTTGAAAAGGGTCTTTGCTTTGCTTTAATTATTTGAAGTTGCAGTTTACTCGTCTATAGAATAGAAGTAACAGTGAGATCATCACAGCAAAATTATAGCATATGATAAGCATTTCATTAAACTCCTATTATTATCTTTGTTATTCTTCTTTCGCATTGAAATGATACACAAGTCATTCACTTTTTCTCCCAACTCCCACTGATCTACTCTCTGAAATAGAAATGGTCAATTTTATAAAATTGATTTCCTCTCAGTTCCTAACTTCAGAGGGCAAGTGGTTCTGATGCCCAACACCTCCACTCTGTAACCTTCGATGAAGACTGAAATAACCGCCTTAAATTTATGCTCTTGTTTTAAATATTATCGCACAGAACAAAGAGCATTCATTAAAATGCCCCTTGGGAGAGAAGCTGAGACCCTGAGAGGCCTACATGCAGACTGATGTTCCGTGGTCTGGAGAAGTTGTGGGGAGGGGAATATGGCCACAATTCCTGTAATCTCACCTGTCCTATGACACTGCCTGCCACCCAATAACTTCTAGAGGCTTACTAGAAAATTTTGGATATGCATGGATTTTAGTAGAAACAGGGAGGGCTAATAAGCTCCAGGTCTGCACTAATACGGGGGCCCCCCAAATTAAACATTGTAATGAAAAGCATGAGAAAGCATGAGAAAATTACTCAGGAACTCACAGTAATTCTGGAAAGATTGTCCTCTCATATGGCCTTGGGTTTGCTTTTGGTGACATTTAACCTGATCTGTGATACTGAATTTGGAAAAATCCTCAAATTCCATAATATCATTATAGATAACTTCAAAGTGGCTAAGAGATCAGATCTTAAATGTTACCACACATAAAAGAAATAATTATATGACATGATAGAAGTGTACCTAATGCTACGTGTTCATTATTGCAACATATAAATGTATCAAATCAATACATTTTATATCTTAAAACTTATACAATGTTATATGTGAATCGCATTTCCACAAGGACATTTTTTAAAAAATCCATGATATCATTACTTCAAGAAGTCATTAAGAGGTTTCATATATACACACATACACACATAGAGAAATATATATATATCAACATATACAAACACATACTATGTATATATATATATATATATATATATATATATATATATATGAACATATAAACACACATATTTAATAGTATCAGACATACATGGCAGTTGTTGCCATCTTTTCCCAAAATTCTCTAACATAATGGCAAAAGGTTTTCAAAAAAACAAAGTTCTATTTAGACAAAAAGAAGAGAGGTCAAGTTTTATAATTGGGAGTGAATGTCAAAGAAAAGAAACTCTAAGCCTGCTAGAAAAATCACAGAGAAATAAACTGCAGAGGATGGACTAGCCTTCGGATTAGAAACATCTGTCTTGATTATGGGGGTAGCTAGGTGATGACTTTCCTGGCTTGCCTGGGACTAAGGGGTTTCCTGGGATGCAACAGACCTTTCCATGCTAGGGCAGTAGAACTTTTGGCTTTCAATTTGCAATTCTCTTGTTCCAGAACGAGCAAATTGGGTGTGGGTGGGGTGCACAAACATGAGGATTGGCTGGAAGCCCAAGCTCTTTGTCCCTCCCTGAGTCCACCTCATCAAGCAACCACCTTCCTGATGGACAACTTTGATAAACCAAACTAAGTTTATCTAGTATATCTAGTTTGACATACTTTTATTTAGGATTACAAAACTAAATCCTCGTAGGGTATACTAGACCTGGGATTCCCAAACCCTCAGAACTCCACCCAGTTTTTGCATAATTAAAATATTCAGTGTGGGTCAGGTGTCAGCCATTCTTCAGTTCTTTTAATGAGTCAGGTTTGGATTCACTGAATGAGCAAATATCTACATGGAAACCAGGTCAGGCACACAATGTCAAGGCCTCAGGCATCTATGGGAGAGGAGACTGAGTAATCTGACATTTAGACAGAGGATTCCTAGAGCTCTCTACCAGCTGCTATCTCCCTCAGGTACCCCTTCTGGCAATAGTGACAGATTTCATCATGACAATGACACTGCAGACAGGGGTCTACATCCTAGAAAACCCACTCTACCCAGACAAACTAAATTCTGAGAAATGTGTTAATTATATCTGGCCTGGTAAGAACCAGAACCTTTGGAGGACCAGTGATGTATAACTCATTGTGAGACCATGTCAAGACTACGAGGAGAAACAGCCTAGTAAAAACCAATAACTGCAATCTCAGAACATATGCACTTTGCTCATCTCAGCTCTATGGAATATGGCCCTGACTTTCTCCATCAGCATATTTTAAAATAAAGCATATTTTAAAATAACACACATTTGGACTTTACTTCCCCTCTCACTCCATATGAATCTCCCGGATGCTACAGGAGGTTGCTGCCCAAGTTGAAACTACAAAATGAATGGTATCTCTTGATAGAAAATCTCTTCCAGAGAAGAAATTAAAACGTAACGAGAATAAAAATGAAACCCAGAACTATGTGGTTTAAAGGTATAAAAATACCTAGCAAAATACTCTAAAGATTCTCACTAGGGGAAAAGCTAGCTTTTATTACTCATTTTTATGTTTCCTAAGAAATGTCACCCATTAACATCTTTAAAACATTAAATATTTTCCAAAATATTAGTTCTTAACTTGTTTGAGCACTTGAAAAATGCCTCCAGATATTTGCTATAAAGATTCCTTCCAAATCTTTTTTTTTAAGATTTATTTATTTATGCATACAAGCTGGGGTGCAGGCCTGAGGTGTAGGGCAGTAAGAAGGTTCATCAGAGACAGAGTGAGGAGCAGAACAGGCAAATAAACTGAAATACACTGCTGAGGGGAGCAGCGGGCGAGGCAGGAGACCTCTGCTGTGCCATGTGGGAATCTCCCTGGCCTGGCACTGAACTTGCACAGTAACTGCCTACAGCTCCGCAGTGTTGCGCTTTAACCCATTGCGCCACCAGGGAGGCCCTCCTTTCAAATCTTGACAACTCTCTCCTTTATTTATTCCATTCATGGAAATGGGTCAGGGTAGGAGCAAGCACATGCTTTTGAGTGAAAGGGAAGATCTGGACCATTCTTGAGGAGGTTGTATATTAGCAGACTATGTATTTCATTTCCAGGTCCACCATGTAGAATGACTTAGTCACTTTTCTAGTTAAAAGCTTCCCTACTTTTCACTCAAAAGCTAATAATACTATTAAATGTTCCCGCCAATGCACATTAATAAATGAACATTCACATCCACAGGTAGGCTATGTTTCCATGATCCCTTTTCATCAGTCCTACCACTAAGACAGGTGTTCAGTGAATCAAACATTCAAAAGAAAAACCATCTTTTGTTGCTAACACCATAGATGAATGTCACATGTGAGCACAGTTGGCAAATGGTACTTAATGTGTCCTTCAAGCTCTTTAAGACTCCTGTATCTATGGCCATTTGAACAGAAATTATTTATCAGTATTGGGTTGTACGTTTCTCTAATTAATGAGGTTCAACATGTATATGAGCAATCAGATGATGAACAAGGAATATTCTTTCATCTTTCATAGACTAACATTAAATGAAAGGCAGGTAGACTAATGATGAGAGACTCAGTAGCTCACCTTTTAATGCCTTACCACTACACCTCCAACTGCCGCACAACATGCAATGCACATGGCGTGTTGATGAAGTTAGAATACATGCTAACCTAAACACAAGTCTAATATTTTTTCAAAATACTGAAATCTTGAAGAATATATTCTCTGGTAGCAACAGAATTTAATTAGAAGTCCATATCAATAAACTATCTGGAAAATACCCAAGTTTTTGACAATTAAACAACACACTTCTAAACACATGGATTAAAGAAAATATCACAAGGAAAGTAAATAGTCTGTAGGAATAAGTTAAATCAGTACTTAGAGGAAGATTTATCATTAAACATTTTTATTTATTAGAAAAAAGAAATTCTTTATATATATATATAATTATATATATATGTATATATATAATTTAATTTATACCCTTTACATTATTGTGTATCCCCCATAGGTTTCCCACCACCAATTTACCCGTGAACCATCACCATAGTCCCTTGTGCTCTTTTCTTCTCTATTTTGGTCTCTCTTCCACTCCCGCCCCTGTATAATGTCTCTTATTTGTGGTTGCCTGCTAGTTTTTGCTTTTGTTATGTTTTGCGTGCTATTTTCTCCTTCTGATTCTTCATTTGGCTCTCTTATAGTCCTCCTATAAATGATACCAAACAAAAACATTAATCCAAAAGGTCACATGCACACCTATGTTCATTGCAGCACTATTTACAATAGCTAAAACATGGAAACCAACCCAAATGCCCCAAAATTGATGACTGGATCAAGATGTGGTACATGTATACAATGGAGTACTATTCAGCAATCAAAAATGATAAACTAACACAATTCTCAGCAACATGGATGGAGCTGGAAGGGATCATGCTCAGTAAGATAAGCCAGAAGGACAGAAGGAAAAAGAAAAAAGAAATGCTTAAACTCAGTGCTGTAAAGTTCTACTCTGAATATTCTAAGTGAAAAAAGGTCCTAATAACAAATATATGGAACTCAGGTATATTTTAGAAGCTCAAAACAGTAAGTGCAAAAAAAATGGAGAAGTTAACAAAGGCAAAAATTGTTTTTTTAAAAGGCATTAAGAACACTGATAAACAACTAGTAAGATTGGAGAGAGAAATCAAATTATCAGTAATAGGATTCAGAGCTGGTATAGCATAAATTCTAGAGAAATTAAAGGATAATAAAGTATTTTGAACAACTTATGTCAACATATTTGAAATTAGGTGAAAATATATTTTACCAAAATTGACAGAGGGTAAATAAAAAAATTATATATGCATAATTAGTTTTCTCCTGCTGCTTTAATGAATGTTTAAAACAACACCCACTTATTTTTTATTGAGTCAGACACGTGGACACTACGTAATGCAATTGGGTTCTCTGCTCACTCTGCTCAGACCAAAATCAATGTGTTGATTGGGTTTAAGATTCTGCTTCCAAGCTGGGTTAGGCTACCGACAGAATTCAGTGACTTGTGGTTATAGGAGTGATGTCCCTATTTCCTTGACACAGAGCCTCCTTCATCTTCAAGTCAGTAATCCTCATGCTTCAAAATCTTTCACTTCCCCTACTTCCACTTCTCCTAACTCCAGTCAGGGAAGGTCCTTGCTTTTACAAGCTAGATTGGGTCCACCATGTGATAAGATTGGATCCACCTGAAAATCTAGGTTAATCTCCTTATTTTAAAGTCTATAATGTTAATTACATTTGCAGAGTCCCTTTCATTATGTATTGTAATTTAACCTTATAATATACAGAGAAGGCCACAAAGATATTAGGGATTCTACCCTGTCTAGCACAAAATAGTAAGGGGAGAAATAGGTAGGTAGGTAGGTAGGTAGGTAGGTAGATAGATTGATACACAGAATAAGTAGTTGGATGTTAGAAATATTTATATATCCAAAACTATGAATTTGTTAAAAAAAATTCAACATAGAACACTATAGAATTCAATGTGTGCATTGATGCATTCTACCAAACATTTTAAGGTCCAAAATATACCAATTTTTTAGAGATTATAGAGAACAGAGGGAGAAAGAACACTTCTCAGTCTGTTTTATAAGGCCTGTATAACACCAATATTATAACCTTTCAAGAGCATTAAAATAAAATAACAGATCCATATCTATCATGAACCAAAATATAAAAATCCTTAATGAAATATAATCAAAGTGAATCCAGCAGTACATAGATGTGCAATACATCACGGCTAACTTAAGTTTACCTAAGGGCGAACAGATTAACCCCCAAATCCAACAGAATAAAGGAATAAACCGTGTGAGCATCCTAACATATGCTGGAAAGTATTTGACATAGTTTGATGTTAGAAACAAATTACTCACTAGAAATTGAAAAAAAAAATTCTTCAATATAAGGACATCCTAAACTATCACCATCAATAACAATAAAACAACTACAGCCAATCTCATGTTTAATGGTGGAAGATAGGAGGCTTTTTCCTTAAGACTGGGAAAAAGATAAAGATGCATGCTTATCCAGAAATAAATGAAATGGAAATCAAAAAGCAATCCAGAAGATCAATGAAACCAAAAGCTGCTTCTTTGAAAAAATAAACAAAATAGACAAACCTCTAGCCAGGCTTACAAACAAAAGATGGGAGAGAACACAAATAAATAGAATCATAAATGAAAGAAGAGAACAGACACAGCAGAAATCAAAAGAATAATCAGAAATTACTATGAACAGCTATAAACAAGTTCAACAACTTAGAGGAAATGGACAAATTCCTAAAACTATACAACCACCCAAAACTAGATAAAGAAGATATAGAACATCTAAGAATGTTCTTATCACAAGAAGTGAAATTGAAATAGTAATCAAAACCCTCCCCAAAAACAAAAGCACAGGACCAGATGGTTTCATAAGCGAATTCTACCAAACATTCAAAAATGAAATAGTCCCTATATTACACAAACTCTTTCAAAAAATTGAGAAGGAAGGAATACTACCAAACACATTCTATGAAGCCAGTATTACACTAATACCAAAACCGAACAAAGACAACACAAGAAAAGAAAACTACAGACTAATCTCTCTAATGAACACCGATGCAAAAATATTCAACAAAACATTAGCAAACAGGATACAACAATGCATCCAAAAGATAATACACCACGACCAAGTGGGATTTATTCCAGGGACACAATGATGGTTCCACATCCGAAAATCAATCAATGTAATCCAACACATCAAGAAAAAGAAAAATAAAAACCATATGATCATATCAATAGATGATGAGAAAGCATGTGACAAAGTGCAACATCCATTCATGATAAAGGCCCTCGAAATCCTTGTGATAGAAGGAACATACCTCAATATAATAAAAGCCATATACAACAAACCCACCCCCAATATTATCCTCAATGGTGAGAAGCTGAAAGCCTTTCCCCTAAGATCAGGAATAAGGCAAGGATGTCCACTCTCACCATTGCTCTTCAATATAACACTGGAAGTCCTAGCCAGAGCAATAAGACAAGAGAAAGACATACAAGGAATCCAAATAGGGAAAGAAGAATTTAAATTATCACTTTTCGCAGATATGATAATATACATAGAGAATCCGAAAAACTCCATAGAAAAACTATTCAAAATTATAGACCAGTTTGATAAAGTAGCAGGATACAAAATCAACACACAAAAATCAGTAGCCTTCCTATATACACTCAGTCAGAAGAAGAGGAAATCAAGAGAATTACCCCTTCAAAATTGAAACAAACAAACAAAAAATACCTGGGAATAAACCTAACAAAAGAGGTAAAGGACTTATACAAAGAAAACTATAAGACCCTATTAAGAGAAATAGAGGAGGGCACAAAAAAATGGAAAGACATCCCATGTTCATGGATTGGAAGAATTAACATTATCAAAATGGCCATAGTACCAAAAACAATTTACAGATTCAACACTATCCCGATAAAAATCTCAATGACATTCTTCAAAGAAATAGAACAAATATTGATGAAACTCATATGGAACCACAAAAAACCTCGAATAGCCAAAGCTCTCCTGACTAAAAAGAAAGAAAATGGAAGGATTACACTCCCAGATTTCAAACTATACTACAAATCCATAATAATTAAAACAGCATGGTACTGGAACCAAAACAGAAGCACAGACCAATGGAATCAAATAGAAAACCCAGAAATAAATCCACATACCTATGGACAACTAATCTTTGACAAAGGAGCGAAGAATATACAATGGAACAAGGTTGGCTTGTTCAATAAATGGTGCTGGGAAAACTGGACTGCTACATGCAAAAAAATGAAGCTAGACTACTACCTCACACATGCACAAAAAACAACTCAAAATAGACCTAGATGTAAGACCTGAAACCATAAAATTTATAGAAGAAAATATAGGCAAAAATCTACATGACATGCATCTCAGCAAAATCTTTAAAGACACATCCCCCAAAGCGAAGGAAGTCAAGGAAAATATAAACAGATGGGACTACATCAAACTAAAAAGCTTCTGTAAAGCAAAAAACACAATAATCAAAACAAATAGACACCCCACTAATTGGGAGAAAATCTTTGCACACAATACAACTGATAAAGGACTGATAATTAAAATCTACAAGGAGCTCACACAACTCAACAAAAACAAAGTCAACAATCCAGTCAAAAAATGGGCAGAAGAGCTAAAAAGGCACTTCTCCAAAGAAGAAAAGCAAACGGCCAACAGCCATATGAAAAAATGTTCAACATCACTTATAATCAGGGAAATGCAACTCAAAACCACAATGAAATACCACCTCATGCCAGTGAGAATGTGCACATTAAAAAAACAGGCAACAACAAATGCTGGTGAGGATGCGGAGAAAAAGGAACTCTTCTACACTGCCGGTGGGAATGCAAACTGATCCAACCACTATCGAAAGACATATGGCGTTTCCTCAAATTAATAAACGTGGAGCTACCATATGACCCAGCAATACCACTTTTGGGA
This sequence comes from Scalopus aquaticus, assembly GCA_004024925.1. NCBI lineage: Eukaryota > Metazoa > Chordata > Mammalia > Eulipotyphla > Talpidae > Scalopus > Scalopus aquaticus. The sequence continues at coordinate 91,414 of PVIJ01005257.1, forward strand.
ATATAACCAAAGGACCCAAAAACACTAATCCAAAAGAATACATGCACCCGTATGTTTATTGCAGCACTTTTTACAATAGCAAAGGTATGGAAACAACCCAGATGCCCCAAAATAGATGACTGGATAAAGAAGATGTGGTACATATGCAAAATGGAATACTATTCAGCATTCAAAAAAGATAAACACATGAAATTCACAGCAACATGGATGGAACTAGAATCGATCATGCTCAGCGAAATAAGCCAAAAGGAAAAAGAAAAATATCGAATGATCTCACTTTTAACAGGAATATACGGGAACCAAATACAACAGCGACAATCAGCGAGAGGGGGGGAGGATTGGGGCTCAGAACGGGGAGAGGGGAGCACAAGGGACTATGGTGATGGTACACGGGTGAATTGGTGGTGAGAAACCTACGGGGAATATACAGTATTGTAAAAGTAATGTAAAATAAATAAATAAATAAATAAATAAATAAACCCAAAGAATGCACAATAAAAAAAAAGATGCCTGCTTATCAATTTTATTCAGCATTATACTGGATGTCCTACACTGTGGAACAAGATATGCAAATAAAAAGGGAGGTTTATCAAAATGGTATAAGCAAATAGAGGAATAAGCCTCTATTTGCAAATTATATGATTATATATGTAGGAAATCCTAAGGAATCTAAAAAAAAATCTCAAAATAATAAATGTAGCAATGACAGTGAAGGCAAATAGATCAAAGGAAGTACAGAACCCAGATATATAATTCACTTATAATAACCTAGATTTCACCAAAATAAAAAATTTTCTCAAAAGATACTAATAAGCATATTTAAGCCATAGACTGGCAGGAATATGAATATATATGCATGTGTGTATGTGAGTAGTTGTGTGTGAGAGAGAGAAAGATAACTCATTACAAAATTATATAAATATTTTCTGTAAGAAAAAAATAAAAAGTCAACCATTGAACAGAAGGCTAATAGGCACTATCACAAAGGAGGATACACAAATAGTAAGAAGTGAAAATATGGTAAACATCACTCAACATTAGCAAAACATAAATTCATATTACAATGAGTTAGCACAAAACACACATTAAAGTGGCCAAAATTTATAAGCCCACTGGTGCTCTGTGTAATTGAGGATATGGAGCCACTGGAACGCTCAAACACGGCTGAGTTATTACTACTTTGGCTAAAGATTTGATTTTATTCTTACAAAGTTAAATATACATTTACTCTTTATTTCAGCAATTCCACTTCTAGGTATTTATCCAGGAGAGATGAAAACATAGCAGCATAAAAAGACCAATATGTTAAGTTAATAGCCCAATCACATTAGCCAGAAACTGAAAAGTCCACTAAAAGGAGAATGAATTTTAAAAGTATGGTAGATTGATAACAGTATAATATTCATCAGTAAAATGGAGTAAATTATTGATATAGGCAACAACATGTATTAATCCCATATACGGAGGAAAAATAAGACAGACTCCAGAGTACATACTCTATGTTTCACAGTAAGTTCATACTGTATATTTTGTAGAATTACATGAAATTCTAGAACAAATAAAACTGACTGATGATGGGAAAAAATGTTATTGTGCCAGTGCATTAAACGGAAAAAATGATTAGAAATATTCTCTTTCTTTATAGAGGCATATGTGTTACATGGAGCTATCCATTTATCAAAATAGTGTTTGTGTATTTCTTTTTTTTAAAGATTTATTTATTTATGCATACAAGCTGGGGTGTAAGCCAGAGGTGTGGGGTGGTGAGAGGATTCACCAGAGACAGAGTAGGGAGCAGAACAGGCAGACTGACTGAAGTACACTGCTGAGGGGAGCAGCAGGAGAGACAGGAGAGGTCTGCTGCGCCATGCGGGAAGCTCCCTGGCCGGGGATCGAACTCTGTGCTGCAGTGGCTCTGGATACCTTCATAGTGCTGCACTTAACCTGTTGTGCCACCAGGGAGGCCCTGTTTGTGTATTTCAACATATATAAATGTCTCAAAAAGCTAAGTAAACAAATTAAAAATATAAAATCATACATAATTCTAAATAAATTGAAGGGATTTAATCTACACAGATCATAGTACCTTTGGTAATAAGGTGTGACCTACTAAGATGGTTCCCCTAGAAACTCTGAATCAATTATTGAAAGAATAAAAGGAAAAAATTAGACAAACTTTAGTTGACTTACACAACATTTTTTTAGGTGGCACAACTGTTTATACTTAGTAAATTGAATGATCTTGATGAAAAGGACAGTCCCAGAGGGGGAAAAATTCCTTAAGATTAAGAATATATTTCTTCCTTGGGATACTATGGTCAGGAAAGGAATTTCCAGTTCCAATGCAAGTTTAGAATGGCAGGGGGAAACTGAAATAAACCATTTAATAAATTCACAACTTCTTGTATTGAACAAGTAGAAATGGAAAACCATTCTTACACCAGAGTTTATTTTTACTATAGACTAATTCTCTTCTCTATCCTCTGCTTTCTTTTACAGAAGAACAATGACTACTTTGGAAATCAGTCCAATAGAACAGGAAAGCTCTTGTCTCTCCAAAGTCAAATAGGAACTTTTCTTTCTGTAAGTGATGAGGAGCAAATGTGCATTTCGTATAAAGACAGAGGGATCATCACCAAGGCTGGAAATGGTTAGGAATTCACCAATAATGAAAGGCAAGAATTCCATGTATTTTTCATAGTCAAATGAAACAGTGACATTTGGACTTTAATCCTCTAATCCTCTGTAAGTTGTTTTTGTACAAAGCCTGGCTGTATTTTATATATATATATTTAATATATATATACTTATATATATATAAATATATATATTTATATATATTTATATATACATACATATATACACACAAATACATACACACATATATGTATGTATGTATGTATATGTATATATGTATACATGTATATATATAAACAAATGGGTTTTTCACCTCAATTCATTTTCAGCCTACTATACTCTTTATTCAGTTCTCATTTTTAATTTGGTACTCTGCTTGATGCTTTGGGCAGATGTTTTTCTTTAAAGTTTTCTAAATACTCAGAACATTCTGCATTGAGGAGCTGACCCAGAAAGCTATGGACACCAACATTAAAGACTAGGCATTTAATCAGAGATAATGAATTCCACCTTGGTCCTGCAAGATATGACAAATAATGTAGAAAGCAAATCATTTTAAAAACATTTGTACTTCTCAAATACTTGGTGTAGTATACACAAGTTTATTTCAATAACAGAAGACACATTATTTTTTTTTCTTCTGAACCAAATGGATAACTGCAACTGTAAAAATAATGCCCTCATTCTTTACCACAACTTTGTCTTCTTGGAGAACCCAAAATAATAGAAAACAGAATATGGACTTTTAGACAGAGATCTGGGAGTCTTAACTCTACCATGGTGAGCAAGTTACTACGTCTTACTAAGCTCCAGTTATCTTGCTTCCTGCTTATAATTAGGATATAGTGACCCCTAGAATGGTTTTATAGTTTAGACACACATACACACACCCAGATAACAGTGACTTCTAGAATTGTTTTACATTTTACACACACACACACACACACACACACACACACACACACACACACGACCCAAATGCAAGGCACAGTGCTTGGCACAGACAAAGCACTAATAAAACTACAATTTGTTAATCTGGCTCCTGAATGAAATAACAATTTATTCATCAGAGTCTTGCCCTCAAGTCATAAGCATTGCTATTCCCCAATTCATTTGGCCTTCACAATCTATGGATGCACTGAATTAGACACACAAAATGACCATCTCCTGCATTAAATTTCTAACCCATCATTTGGAACACTTACCAAATGCTACTCCTGGTTAGTTAGCTATGAAGAAAACATAGACTTAAAAAAGACTATCATTGTATATTACTATAATAGTAACTACAAAGAATTATTATTCCTCATTTTGTACTATTTCAGAGAGAAAAAATTCTTCAGAAAATACACTTATGTCAAAGACCACTACCCTGAACATACATCCACTTATTTATATAGGCACATCAAGTATTTTAAAAGACCTTATGTAATTTTTAAAAGGCTTCTTTGATTTAAGAAAATATGGTAAGTAAATTAGGAAATGAACAATTTAATTTAAAAGCTTGTTTTTTTTCACATCAACAAATTAAGTATTTTTCAATGGAGAAAAGAGTCTCTTAGGCATAATAAAAGTACAGGGTAGGGTTTTGCTTGTGACTCATTTTCCAGAAACCTAAGTAAAATATTCAGGGGCATTATTTAAAGTGATGATATGATTCAGTCTTTAAATGGAGAAAATAAGAATGTTAGCCATTTATTTTGTTGTATTTTCATACATCAAAGTCATGTGCAATGTGATTATGATTCATAAGTATGGGTTTAGAGGTATTATTTGTCACAAACATATAAATCAGGTTTAAAGTTTTCATTTCTACTAACATCAAATATTTGTGAAAACTTGATAGTAATGGAGAGAGTGTGACCCTAACAATTGACTTGCTAAATTGAATCAATGAATATGTCATTTGATATGCTTGAGAAAATGTTCTTTGAGTTCTTAAAATGTACATGTTATTCATGGTATCATTTGGGCATTTAAATTTTAAAAATTTAGTGCAATGAATAAAATAAAGCACAAATATAAAAAAAACTCCATTCACAAGCAAATTCATTTTACATTACCGAATTTTCATTAACTCTTCATTGAAGTTCTTACTAAATGTGAATACAATGTCTACTCCATAGTAGATATGAAATAATTTAAAATATCTCCTAAGGCATTGATTTTATACAGTTCTGTAGCACTGTCATGTCCCTTCTGAGCATTCTAAGCAAATCATAATTTAAAATGCAGTGTGGTTAATTTTTCAGTAACTCATCTTTGACAGATTTGGTACATACATAGGTTGACTTTAAATGCAATCAATCTACTTTTAAAGTTTACTGTCTATGTTTACTAGTAATCAAATATGATTAATTTATCCAGTGGGCTCCTGACAGTATCTTCAGTAATGAAAAATTATCATAAGCCAATATTTCTTGATTGCAACAGCCTATACCTTTATTGTCTCTCCAGATTCTTCTCACATCAGGTCTATAATGAAAAGCTAAGTCACAAACAAAGATATTAGAAGGAACACAATGGGATCACTGTTCTCTGGAACAAATAAAATTTTCAATAACTCATAAGGAACCTTGAGGGATTTCATTACATAATCCATCAGCAAACAAATTCCACAGATTATTTTCATTTAACAGTTCAGTCAGTGTATATCTTTCTAAACATAATCCATAAAGTAAATTAAAAGTAAATCAAAACATATGTTTAAAGTCTTTGATTCATGTAGAAAACAGCTGAAAAACATTTAAGCAACAACTAAAGTGTTTATGTTGTTGATTTGGCAGCAGGAGTGGGTTCTCAAGAAAGGAAACCCGTTTCAAATGGTGTGTCCCAGTCTCCTCTCAACCCCATTCATAAAGTGCCTTTCTGTTACGCAATGGTATCACTCTGCTTGGTTAATGAACACAGGCTGGTTCATGTACTGTCTGTACATATGAAAAAGAAGGCATCACTCATCTTAACAAAACTTAAGAAAGATGCTTAGGTAAAAGCAGCTTTGCAATGGAGTCATCTGCATTTCTAAAAGAAAAAAAAAGCATACCTAAGAATGTGACTTGGAACATACAAAAAATGTACACATCACTCCGGAAAGCTCAGAGGGTAGCTTCGAAAGGAAGGACTAAACCAGTTCTGTGGACAGTGATAAAGGGCTGTCATACCTCTGGAATAAGCCAAGCCCCAATGTATTTTCTATTTTCTTTGATAGTGCCGGGACCCTAAATGAAGAAAGGGGACTTTGAGTAGCCTAGCATTGGATTCTTCTTACTTAAAATTCTTATCCACTCTATCGCGATTCCAATACAGCTCAGCAACCACGACCCTGCTATTGAGTCGGTGTGCTCGAACCGGGATCACAAACCAGAGAAACCAAGAGCGAAAATCAATGCCAACAAGACATCACAAGATCCTCTGACTTTTGTTTGCTCGGGTTTATATTTTCAGCAGACACACTTAGCCTCCTCGGGGAGCCTAAAAGATAATGAATACCCCTATCCCTCATCAAGATAGTTCCAATCACAACCACACAGAGTGTAGAGGAACACAACTCTGTCCCCAGGACCAAGTCAGAATCTCATCTTTCCAGGGAGCTGCCTACATCCTCCCTTAGGTCAGGCACAGTTTGGAGAGAGAGAAAAAGCATTTCTCTCAATTCCTCCCGAGGCCACACTTTCTGTACAGACCCACCTGCATGGGAGCTTCGTGTCTCATTGTTCGCGAAATGTCCTTTCTCACTGGCTAGGACAGTGGTGGCTCGGGCGCCTGGTCAAGCGTGCACAGCCCGCGCGCTCCACGCTTCACACGCTGCACTCTTGGGGTGCGCTAACCGGCTCCAACATCAGCACCGGAGCTGTCCCCTCCAAGCGTCGCACACGCGTACTGGCCGTGAGCCCCCGTATACTCTTGGGAATTGTAGTCTCCGCAAGCCGAGCTTTCCCTCAAACTGTCGAACAGCGAACTACATCTCCCGACAAGCCAGCATTCAAAGGCCGTCTACTCCCGTCGCAGACTCGGCCGCCAAGCCTCCCTTCACCGCCTCTGGAATCGCTGTTGGTCTTTGCCGCTCTCAGCCTATTTTCCCAAGAGGCGCAGGCAAAAGTGACCACAGGTCATCTCAGCTAGATTTTTTTTTTTTTTGCTACCTATACGCTTTTCGAAGGTAACTCGTGATTTCGTGATTAGAAAATGCATTACCTTATGCTAATTGCCAATACAAATGAAACCTGTGCTGTGTTCTGGGACTCTCCATCATACACCTCTCTATGCCGAATCGGGAAAGTTTGATACATTTCCCTAGGCAGAGTGGAGTGGTTTTACAATCTCATTCAACAAACGCGGAAGAGGAAAGACGGTAAATAGCATACAAATAAAGAAAGTGGTCTATTCACAATTGCATTGAGATAACGCGCACACGAGAGCGCGCGCGCGCACACACACACACACACACACACACACACACACACACACACACGAAGTCAAAGAAAGATTTTGCTCACAGCAACCAGAGGAACTACTCTCTTCTACTTACCTTTCCGTACAGCTCCATGGCAATTCGAGGTTCCGAAATTCTCAAGTAATTCCTCCTGCTACAAATAAGGATAGGGTCTTACGTAGGAAGCGGGGTTAAAGCACAACACAATGGAAGGGATGGGGGGTGGCGGCTGGCGGAGGGAGAAATGAGGGACGGGAAGAGGACTGCTAACATAGATAGATGGCTTCTCTCCCCAGAGGGAAAGCGTGAAGTCTTCAAGGGGCAGCTGCAGAGAAAGGACTGAGAGTCTCTTAGGAAGTGCCAGGGGCCCGCTTGCGCCGGGCAGCCCCTCCCCAAGCCCTCCCCCAAGCACCTTCTACCGTCATTAGCGCACACAGTAGCTGCTTGCCACGAACTCGGGAGCTGATAGGGCACTGGGTTATTTATCCAAAGCAATTCACATAAAATGAACACGTTTATCATTAAAACTCAAAAGCACCGTTACACAATGAGATAGAAAATGTCCTATCTTTTTAAAAAAAGTCATCCCTTACATTACGTACTCTTCCCAGACTAGTTTAAAATCAATTTTGATACCTCCAGACTGTACTTTCATCTACTTGTCTTTTCCACTCGATTGACAAGTGTTTGTGACTATCCGTGTTCACTGTACCTATCTAAGACACCCCCCTCCCTTAAGAGTAAAGGTTAATCAGTCTAACAAGGCATGCAGTGAAAATGATGCTATTGGAATAGGCTGAGTGAAAAAGGAAGGAACTTGATATTGGCAGAAAGGCTTGTACTTAAGAACTTAAAACAGCGTGAGACCTCATTGCATTAGACAAAGCAAAGGTTCTGATTTTTAAATGTGCTTGAAAATCTCTTGGGGGAGTTTTTAAAACTTCTATTCTCAAGGCATGAGTCATAGAGATTCTGATTCAACAGATGTGATGAGAAGCTTTATAGTTAGCATTTTAAACAAACACTATAGCAATTCTGTGTCATAATTTGAGAAACTCTGCCATAAGAGTTTATATGTAAGATTTTTTTCAAAGATACAAACTTAAAAATTTTCATAATATTGACTCAACAGTAATGCAATAACAATCTACTGGGTTTCTACTATTTTCAGAATGTCCTGTTAATTTTAGGTTGTTTGTCGTTTGTAAAGAAGTCTAAAATTTGTCTTCCAAACTTGCAGTTGATGCAAATGTGATGAAGTATCATCTACATAAACCACTTTTATAGCTACTTAGAATGCACATTTAAAAATATTACTCAATAGTTGAGGTTATGTGATAGTTACAGTAATTTCACTTAAATTAGCTAGTAACAAATAAAAAGTAAAAGGGAATCCAATATCAATATGCTTCATGTTGACAGGTTATTAGAAGTAAAATTTCTGGGATTTTTTTTATTAAGATCTATGTAAAGCTGTGTCTTCTTATAAATTTTCCCCAGAGAAATACCAACATATTGATACTGACATTCAAATGTATAAAATTATTTGGCACTTAATAATAAAATATTTATACCACCACTTAGAGCTTGATTTTCCTCAGAATTTACTATAATTCTTGGACTATCATCACCTTCTCAGATTCTCAGAACTCAGTCTGATATCACAGAACATACTTAAATATTATGAATATTGAAGTGTTACAGATTTACTATTCTTTGAGAAGTTCATCCCTTCTCAACATTTTATTAAAATGATATATCTTGCCTCAGTTTTTCAGTATGTCTTTTATTTGTGCAACAATCCATTAAAATTAAGTTAAAAAACAAGGTTACAGATGGTTTTTAGGAAGTTAGTTTCATTCTTTTTCTCATGCCTTAGTTGGATATGTAAGTGGGCAGAGAGGGGTAGGGGAAACTAGCCACGGATCAACTACATAAACAAAAGTAGTCTGGAACTGACTATCTCCCTAAAGTCACAACAGAATCTTTTAGCTTTGCTTGAAGTCAGGCCACCACCTATGAATGTCATTCCCGAGGTACCAGATGGCTCCTGGAACTCTAGCTCTTAATCCACATTGTCAAACCTCAAAGAAAAGATGAAGGACATTGTCCCAACCCTTTAAGTACTCCACTATCTTGTCTAGAGCCTAATCTTATCATTATGTCATTGTAAGGGAAGCTGGGAAATGTAATCCTTATTCTGGGTAGACATGTGCCCTGATGAAAGCAGGGAATTCTGTTCCAAAGGAAGACAGGAAGATAGCAGTTGTCTTTACCACAGGACATGGGGGAGGAGTCGGGGGGGGGTGACAACTATAAGATCAACCTTGATGCTCTTTCCCTTTTGCAATTTTACTGAAATGTGAATGTCTGATTATTTAGGAATTTATCTATTTTGAAGGCTCTCTATAATTTAACAATAGTCGAAAACTAAAAATAAGGGATCACCCAAAAGCTAGTATATTCTGGCTCCTGTTAAATAACCAGGAAAGAGGGAAGCTTTCTTCACTTACCATTTGAATCTAGGGTTAAGATCAATATTTGAAAGATTTTTAAAGGCATAATTTGGGTAACAGAGGGCAAAGGGGCCACTAGTAAATGAAACATGGAACATAATGCACCTCACCATATTAGCTAAGAGCAGTTTCAAAGGACCAGTTCGGGCAGTAATTTTTTTCTGATGAATTTTGCTTTTCAATTATGTAAGTTATGAGGAAAGGTGAGGAGTACTAAACAATAATTCTCATATTTCATTCAAAGTACTTATTAAGCTGCAGGTTTCAGACTGGTCTCAAGATTAAATGACACACATCTCCATGAAGTCACAGTGTAACTTCAAAGAGATGTCATTATCATCTTTAAAAATAATTACTACTGTAATACTATTACAAAGTTTGAAACATTTTAATAATAATATCTCACCTAATTATGTAGAGTTCTGGTATTAAACTTTCTACTCCTAGGCTTCTGATCTGTCAAAAGAGAGCTAATGCAACATATTAACTCTGAGGACAGAGAGTAGCCATTAGCAGCATCAAAAGAATTGCAATAGTGTCTAGTGCATATACAGGCTGGGAGGTGGGGAAGAACATGTTGTGTGTGCCCAGCCAAAGTACTTGTGAGAGTCATCCTGCATGTCTTCAATAGCTCAGCGCCTGAAGTTACCTTTCCATGGCCCTGTACTAAGCATGAATCTTAGAGCCAACTCCAGCTAAGGAGGAGGAGGCTTATAACAAATATTTATGTCCTGAACTTCTATAACATTTATAAACTAACTAGTACACTAAGAAGAGCTCTTGCAGCTAATCAAGCTCAGTTCTCCAAGAAATAGATCCCAGAAAAGTAAAATGAACTGTCTAAAGCTCAAAGAGCATCCAATGTTGCGCAAGAGCTCTGACAAGTACTAGAAAAGAGACTTCTCAAAGAATGTTGCATTCTATTAACATACTCAATTTTCATGTGTATCGATTTTTATTGAATTATTTTTAGGCTTACATCCCATAGTTTAAAATGGAGAGTCAAAGATACAGTCCTCATCTTCAAGGAGGCTTCAAACTAGTTCAGAAGCCTGGATATATAGGCAGGGTACAGCAGATAACAGGCTTTAATGACAGAGATAACACAAGGCAGCTTGTTATTAGTTGTCTTCTTACTCTTATCATTAGTAACTGCTCTAAAGATTTATAGGAGAGAGTAATCAGTTCAAGGATATTCTGAAGAGATGTAAATTGTAAAGGTAGAATAAGAGACATAAACTAGGAGACCTTCAAAGGAATTTATATATTATTTAGTTCTTTATCTCCAGATAAAGAAATTAAGACTCAAGGATGGGTAATTAGTCAATTAACATCACACTAAGTAGTAACAGAGCCAGGACCAACTTACAATTTCATGACTTCAACACCAGAATTCTTTGTAAAGACATTACATTTCAAAAACTGCAATTTTAGACTTGAAAGGTTACAAACTATCTCATAATTTGACCAGAATTCTGCTCAAAAATCATGAAATACCACATATTAGATAAGAAATAAAAATCTTCAGAAAGATATTTGACGGATGGTTATTAGGTTAGCTCTTCTTTTCTGGTATTGAAAACATCCTGCCCAATTGAAACCCATCCCCAAAATAGGCTTGTAATCTCTCTGCTCAGAGTCTGTTAACCAAAGATGTTTTCTAGACTGGGTAGTTAAATTAGATAATGTGTGATCCCTTTGCTATAATACTAAGACTAACATATTTTTTCCTAATTATATTTCTCCAGATAAGGAAAACAGCAACCCAGATGAAGCCTCTGTCCACGAAGCAGCCCCACATCAGAAGGATCTAACTACCTGCTCTCAGAGAAGAGCTGCCACCACCTCACCCAACTCTGCATCCCTCTGTGCTGTGCACTTTGCCCAAGGATCTCCTGCCAAGTCCTCACTCCTGTACTCCCAACCTAATCTCCACCCAATTAATTCAACTTTTGTTCTCCCAAGGATTTTAAGCTATTTTATGCTTATGAGTCTATGTTTTCTTTTCTCAAATGCTGTATTTCAAGCTGATGAAGGTGCTTTCCTGGTGAACAAAGTTTTGGAAGCCTGACAATTGCATTGCAGGTATAACTAAAGGTAGGACTACCTTGATTTGGGACCAAGGGTGACCAAACATTTTAGTTTGCCCAGGACTTAGGACATCTCAGGATAGAGGATTTTGAGTGCTAAATCCAGGAAAGCCCCAGGCAAACTGGGAAGAATTGGCCCTACCCCACTGAGAAATGAAAAACAAATAGTTATAAGCTTCCTCTCTGCACTGTGCAATGCCTGTAAATCTTTGCAAAGGTTGTTAGTGCTGCAGAATGTAATTTCTGATCTCACTTTTTCATCCATTGACTAATGGAACATTATGTCTCAGTAGAAGAGCACTCAGTCTGTAAATGGTGGCCAGCCCAGCCTGAGAATTCATAGACTCCATCCATTTATGTTGCTTTTAGCATACCACAAATTGTTTCTCTCAAAGTCACCTGTTATGCCTTGTGATAGAACCGTAAGAACTTCCTAGCAGAGAGTTTTCCCTTCAGACCCTTCATTACAGATGGATTCATAGAAAGTGTTTTTGTGACTGTTGGTTTGTTGTTCTTAAATCTCAATAGCAACTTGGAAAGAAATACTCTCATCCCTTGGAGGAGATACTCCATTGAAACGTGGTCTCCATACCACATTCAAGTACTATTTGAATTAAACCCAAGTGAACTGAATTTCAGTTCAATTAACTCTATTATTTCTTTTCTGGGTTCCTTGTCTTTGCCTGTAGAAAGGGGTTGGTGAGTAATAGAACAAAGATGAAAATTATACAATATTTTGAATTGATTTTATTCTTCAGGAAATGAGTAGATGAAATATACCATGTCATAAGTACTCTCCGGTCTCACACTCAAAGCCAGGAGAGTGGCAACCACTTAACTCTTTCATTAGCTTGGAATCCACAAGATGATTTTAAGATTAACTCATGCAGCTCAAATGATTCTCTGGAACAGCAGAGATACTGATACACAAGAAAAAAATTTTACCCCTCATGAGTTTTGCTTGTGAATGACTACATTTTAGATGGCAGGTTATCTGATGTCTCATTCCTTTTTAAAAAAAATATTTTTATTGTTATTTATATCTTTTACATAGGGAAACCAAATAAGAGAGAGACACTTGGGGGGGGGATAAGGGCACAAAATGGAGTAGAAAAGGACACAAGACTTCCTTCGTTTTGAGGGATGTGTCTTTCAAGATTTTGCTGAGATGTATGTCGTGTAGAGTTTTGCCAATATTTTCTTCTATACATTTTATGGTTTCAGGTCTTATATCCAGGTCTTTTATCCATTTTGAGTTGACTTTTGTGCAGGGTATTAGGTAGTCGTCTAGCTTCATTTTTTTTGCATATGGCTGTCCAGTTTTCCCAGCACCATTTATTGAATAGACTGTCCTTGTTCCACTACATTTTCTTTGCTCCTTTGTCAAAGATTAGCTGTTCATAGATATGTGACTTTAATTCTGGGTATTCTATTCAGTTCCATTGGTCTTTCTGTCTGTTTTTGTTCCAGTACCATGCTGTTTTAATTATTATGGCTTTGTAGTATAGTTTGAAATCAGGGAGTGAAATTCTTCCGTTTTCTTTCCTTTGAGTTAGTCGGGCTTTAGCTCGGGCTTTAGCAAGGTTTTTTTGTGGTTCCATATGAATTTCATCAGTAGTCGATCTATTTCTTTGAAGAATGTCATTGAGATTTTTATTGGAATAGCATTGAATATGTAAATTGCTTTTGGTAGGATTGCCATTTTGATAATGTTAATCCTTCTAATCCATGAACAAGGGATGCCTTTCCATCTTGTGTCTTCTTCTATTTATTTCAACAGAGTTTTGTCGTTTTCTTTGTATAAGTCCTTTATGTCTTTTGTTAGATTTATTCCCAGATATTTGAATTTTTTGGTTTCGATTTTGAAGGGGATGGATTTCTTAATTTCTTCTTCTTCAGATTGGGTGTTTGCATAGAGGAAGGCTACTGATTTTTGTGCATTGATTTTGTATCCTGCTACTTTTCTGAACTGGTCTATTATTTTGAGTAGTTTTTCTATGGAGTTTTTAGGGTTTTGTATATATATTATCATATCATCTGCAAATAGAGACAGTTTAATTTCTTCTTTTCCTATTTGGATCCCTTGAATGTCTTTCTCTTGTCTAATTGCTCTGGTTAGGACTTCCAATATTATATTGAAAAGTAATGGTGAGAGTGGACATCCTTGCCTTGTGCCTGATCTTAGGGGAAAGGCCTTCAGCTTCTCACCGTTGAGAATAATATTGGCCGTGGGTTTGTCGTATATGGCTTTTATTATGTTGAGGTATGTTCCTTCTATCCCAAGGATTTCAAGGGCTTTTATCATAAATGGGTGTGGCACTTTGTCAAATGCTTTCTCAGCGTCTATTGATATGATCATATGGTCTTTATTTTTCTTTTTGTTGATGTGTTGGGTTACATTGATTGATTTTCGGATGTGGAACCATCCTTGTGTCCCTGGAATAAATCCCACTTGGTCGTGGTGTATTATCTTATGGATGCATTGTTGGATCCTATTGGCCAAGATTTTGTTGAATATTTTTGCAACAGTATTCATTAGGGAGTTTGGTCTGTAGTTTTCTTTTTTTGTATTGTCTTTGTCTGGTTTTGGTATTAGAGTAATATTTGCTTCATAGAATGTGTTTGGTAGTACTCCTTCCTTCTCAATTTTTTGAAAGAGTTTGTGTAATATAGGGACTATTTCATTTTTGAATGTTTGGTAGAATTCATTTGTGAAACCATCTGGTCCTGGGCTTTTGTTTTT